>JABUQX010129066.1:0-37500 GCA_015478945.1 Trachelipus rathkii | reverse complement strand
ATCCAATCAGTTTATTTTGGCCATAAATGAAGAAATAATTTGGACTTATAATTAAAGAAGCTGTTATAAATTATTTCTTGTCTATTTGTGGAAATTTCGACTCAGTTGAAGATTATCTTCTCATGGCTATTGAGGATAGGAACCCTCCTCTGTTATTTTACCCTTCCCATGAACGGTGGGTTTTTTTTATACCCCCGACCGTGTTACACGATGTTGTGTGTTTATATTAATAATAATAATAATAATAATAATAATAATAATAATAATAATAATAATAATAATAATAATAATAATAATAATAATAATAATAATAATAATAATAATAATAATAATAATAATAACAGTTATTATTAGTATTATATATATATATATATATATATATATATATATATATATAATTTATATATATATATATATATATATATATAACCAACAACAACCCATACTATATATCTCCTTATACTATGCTGTGCTCCAACCCATGTATGTATAGCCTTATATACATATATTTGCTCATGTATATATGTATGCATATATATATATATAGCAGCAATATATATATATATATATATATATAATATATATTTATATAACCTTATATATAACCTTTATCTTCTTGCTATATAACTAGATATATATATATATATATATATATAGCTATATATAGTGTCAAATTATTTTCCGAAGTGCTATTTGTTTGACTAGAATTAGATTGGAACGATAATTGTTTACAGATATCGATTTCCTTTTAAGCAAATTTCAGGAAATTTTGCCTCGATTTTTTTTCCATTTTCCGTTATTCGAAAAGTAATTGGCAATTAAAAGTATTCAAAAAATTTTGATTTTATTATTTTTCTTCCCCAAAACTGACTAGGGTTTTCCGAGTGCCATAATTTTACGCACCGCAAAGTTCCTCTGTTTTGCAATGATCACTGCACACCACACCACACCACACACCATACAAAGCACATCACCAAACTGCAGATTTATATTTTTTACAACCGTACCGGGACATTGAAATTGTATTTGCGGACAGCAATGTAAAGCACCGCAACCCACCGGTGCATTGGCCCTCCTTAACATTAATCAATTTATTTCTCTGAAGCTATACAGAAAATACAGAAACATTAAAATCATAAGAGAATACATTCTGTGGAGAACTTTATTTGCAGATGCATAAAAGAAAATACAAAATATTAAAACAATAAAAATAGATATTAAAATAGCAATATTGAATTTGTGTTATTTGATTACATTATGCAGTAAAACAAGTAAAACAATAGAAAAAGAAACACACACACAAACAAATTTATTATTTTTATATTTATTATTATTATAATATATATATATACTTAGTGTTATTACTTCATGCCTATTGTATTAGTTTAATTTATAATATTTATATAGGACAGGTTTAAACAAAACTAGTCCTAGATTTTGGCTCAACACATCAACCCACACACAAATCAACCAATCACACACCACATCAACACACACATACACACTTTATTAACACATACTAACATGCGAAGCGAGCACCCCGCATCGCGCGAGCGCAAAAAGAGAAAAAGTTGCACATTCAATATTTATGATTAAGCCTCCGTCATATTTGATGCCTCAACTTTGATGACCTCAAAGTTATTTATATGCCATCAATCTATTGAATTGCCTCAATGACTTTTAGTATAATAGCATCGATCATATAATTTAATAGTGAGATCACACTCTAGCTATTTATGATAATTAGCACTTACAGACTTAATTATGATGCATCATCAATACATTTAATTAAAATTGAGCTTTATAAAAACGCCTCAGCTTTTGATACCTCAGCTTTAAGGTGTTCATCTTTGAATTGATTCTATCTATCGTTTTATTGGCGTCATATCTTAGATACTATATCTAATATATTATAATATATATATTTGAATACATGATTCTAATCTTCAATATAAATAACAGTTAATCAACTTTTAACCATAGGTAACACTTTAACACTTTATCATAACTATTATATCTCTTATATCACCACATACGCACGTACACAATAGCGCAGGACTTCCCTATATTAGACACTTACATCCCACATACACAATATATTAATAATAATATTATATGTATATATATATACTATATAATTTATATAATATTAATATTAATATATATAATTATATATATATATTATATATTATATATATAGTATATATTAATATAATATATATAATATATAATATATAGTAACATATTATATATTATTAATATAATATTAATAAATAGATTAATTATTATATAATTAACTATATTAATATATATATATTAATATAATATATATATATGTATATATATATATATAATAATAATATATACTAGTAAATTAATATTATATATATTATTATATATATTAATCATTACAGCACCGTGGAGATAAATATATGTCTGACTGAGTACTGTCACATAGTGATGTACCCGCAGGCCAGGGTCAGTAGAGAACTCGGGATAAAATTAATTGCGCACTGCCTAGTGAGCCTGAGCACCGCGGCGGTAGGTGGCGGACAGGCAGCGGTACGCACCTATGCGTAGTCATATAATAGTAGTGCACTAGGGGTATGGTTGCATTTTATGCGGGTGGGTCATTAGCATTAACCCTGAGTAGTTAGAGTTAGCTTTAATGATACATTAGTAGTTAAGCCAACACGGTGCGAGGAGAACAACTACTTCCGACCCAATCACAAGTAAGGAAAACATTTCCCTTTTACCTGCTTAAAGGCTCTTACACTGAATAATATAATATAATCCAAATGAACAATGTTCAGATTTGAAAAATAATAATTAAATATATATAAAAATCAATATATAAAATAAAATTAATAAATTAACAATAGATTCGTTTGCTTTAAATTACTGGGAAATTACCTTTATTAGATTTACTGTTTATGGACTTATTAAGGTGAGATTTATATAAATTGGTCCCGATCTAGTCTTAAAAAATCGGCTATATTCCTATAAATTATTTAAGCCTAGTAAAATTTAAGTGATACCTAGTACTAATCATAGTTTATATATGCACTCAACATTACTATTTATACAAGAAAATAGAGTCAAGTTTTAAATATTATTTGTGACTCATGTGAGATAATTAGGCTTAAATATATCGCCCCCGTGAAACATAAAAAGGATTTTAATCACTAAATTAGTTAGGACCTATATAAGAGCTATTAAGATTTCAAACGACTAATTTTATATACAGAGAGGTCTAGTTATTTACGATTCTTATAAGATGAGTAGGATGCGGTTGTTGGTGAGTTTTCTCGTGGATGGATTTGTCAATGTACATAAGATTAATAATTAATATAAATAATAAAGAATAAATCCGAATTATTTATAAAATAAAAAACTTTGAAAAATTTTATGCTATACATCGAGTGAATTAATAATTAAATGAGTAAGAAGTTGAATAATTGTTATTTTTAAAATTAAAAAACTTACTTAAATGATTTTTAATTTAAAATATATTGTGTTAATACGTTTTTGTCAAGAGAAGAAACTTTTTGTTATTTATATATACTTATTACATAGCTACAGAATTGATGATAATAGACTATAAGTAATAGTCAATCCATAGAACAAAACGTAGTCTATAGAGCCTTTGAATGTAGTAGGTAGGAATATTATATATATTAGGTTGCTAAAGGTAAGTATACTGTCTTACTGATTACTGATTAATATTCTATTTATGGATTACAGTAAAATAATATTTTTATAATAAAAATTTATATCATATAAATATATAGTGTAATAAAAATACTTATTTTATTAATAAACTTTGTATAGTCTTAACAGGTTTCAATTAACAAAATTATGGTATTATCCAGTTAATTAGCTAAATAGAGTTGTATTCAAAAGCAAGAAGTCCAAGTGATTTGTTGTAAAAGTCTTGAGGTTTTAATTTGAAAATAATTATTATTTATTTATTTATTATTTATTTCTTTGAATATATAATAAACGTACCTTGTTCTTCACTTATATATACCTATATATATATGTATATATTCTTATATACTAAATATTATACGTGTGTACTTAAATTAAAACAAAAATGTTTTAATAAATATATTACATATCATGTGTGTAACGGAAGTGGACGTGAGTATATATATTGTGTGTGTGATGTGTGTGTTTGTGTATAGTGAGATGTGAGTGTTTATTATTATTATACTATATTAATATTAGTTGAGTGTGTGAGTGTGTGTTTAGTTAGAGGTTACTAAATAATAATAACAATTAGAATGAAAAAGAAAATGTGTAAAACCCAAGTCATATTTAAAAAAAAGAAAAAAAATAATAAAATAATAATTAATAAAACTAGAAATAAAATAATAAAAATTAAATAATAAAAAAATATTTTAAAAAGTATTTAAAACAAAATATAAAGAAACATTTAAATAGGAATAAATATAATGATGTTTAAAACAGTTAAAGCAGTTGAGGTTAATAAAAGAGTAAAGCAGAGGATGTTAAAAAGCACGAGTAAAGCTAGAGAAGTTATAAGCATATAAGTTATAAGAGCATTTAAGTTAATAAAGCAAGCTAAAAACTAAGTAAAACAATAAGACATACGTAACCCCTTGTGTGCTATAGGTATACAACCTTCATATTATGATTTACTGCTTAAGGTATATGTAATGTTAATAAAATATGCGAGTTAAAGCAGTTAAAACATATAAGTTAAAGCTCAGTAAAACAGCAGTTTAACAGCAGTAAAACAATTGAAATTAAAGGCATAGTATTTAAAAGCAGTTTAAAACAAATAAAAATAGCTATAATAACTTAATATTCCCCTACTATAAGGTAGTAAGTAACTCACTACCTTACTATGATTTATACTATAATATTATCATAGCTATTAAATAGGTATTAGTAATTTTAAAGTTTATATAATATTACCGTTAAATTTTGGGTGGTGCAAGCTACACACAAAACAAATACAAGTCAAAAAGGCAGTCAAAACAATGAGACAGATTCAAAAGCAAGTAAAACCATCATAAGATTAAGCTCAGTCAGCATAAACCACATGAGCTCTAAAGCAAAGGTAAAACCTATAGAGCTTTATAAAGCATTACCACGATACACGAGCACCAGTAATAACAAAACACGCCACTGCCCCCATACTAAGGCCCTCC
The DNA here is from genome assembly GCA_015478945.1 of Trachelipus rathkii. Classification (NCBI taxonomy): domain Eukaryota; kingdom Metazoa; phylum Arthropoda; class Malacostraca; order Isopoda; family Trachelipodidae; genus Trachelipus; species Trachelipus rathkii. The sequence goes on along the minus strand of JABUQX010129066.1, from coordinate 32,320 downwards.
CCACCTACAGGCTGTTATGGTCAAAAACCACCCTCCTAACACTTGATATACTACATTTAACTGCTAAGGTTAATCTGTAATGTTAAATGTTTTTCCAATAAAATTCACTAACAATTGTCCAAGCGAGTCAAAAAAAAACATCATACCTCAGACACTGATTTATATACTACTGAGGCCAACTCACTGGTTTTTTTCCTTTACTACACAAATCACATTTTATAAAAAATATCAATACCCAACATAATAAAAGCAATATATAAGTACAGAAAAACACATATTAACACAAAAGATGTTCTGACATGGATAGGTCAAATTCTATAGGGATAACAGCAACACTAATAATCTCGCTGTTCTGACACCTACACACCCTGCATACGACATTCGTAAACGACTAATATATCCGAGCGTTCTACACATCAAGATACACTTAAAACGTTTTAAGCACAAGAGTGCTGCTTGTACATTGACATGCATGCGTGCGCATGCTACTCACAACATCCTGATGTGAGATGTAACAGAGACACAACACAGCGTGTAGAACCCTCGACACAGTTATAGACCAATCTGTGTTATACACGCTTCGATGACAAGTCAACCCAAAAGTACACTGTTATACACACTTGAGTTGACACATTTTACTACCAAAATGTCTACTTTACACTCACTAAGACACTTACTCTTACGCTTTACAGAACAACATATGTGACACACACTCATATTTTTGAGTGCCTCAGCTTTGAATGTACTCAAACTTATATGATGCATCCTCGATGCTGGTTGACGTCCGTCAGAGTAGTGTGTTTTGAGTCCTCGAACTTTTGGATGTGTCCTCGATAACTTAGATGATGCACTATCTGCAAAGCGTTTGATACTTAAAAACTATCGTAATGTGTGTGTGACGCTCAACTTTAAGACTTAGCTTGAGTATATGAATATCTTGTGCTAGATGCTGTTTAGTTGTAAGGTATATATCTAGTCTCAACCGTACGTTGAATGAGGCATTCATAAAAAACCTTTTTGAGTGTGAGCGTAACATATATGTAACTGCTGTGTGCTGTGTGTGTGTGTGCTCAGCATTATTGATGACTCATCCTTTGACCCGTCAGCTTAATACCAACCTATATGTGGTACTGTGTAGTTCTTTGTCGTAAAGCGTATTTCATCTATTTGTTGCCAGTGTAATATAATTCTTGCTATGGTTCATGCTTTGATGACTCGTAGATTGTATTAGATTGTTGATTCAAGACTAAGAGGTCTACCCAAGCCTCCGTTGAAGTGATCCAAGTTAGAAAATCTAGCCCTCAAATAATTGGTGATCTACCTCTTAGGTTATAAGTATAGGATGTCAATTCGTGTATATACAAGTTGCTAGGATGGGGTCCTAGTATGAGTTAGCTTTTTCTAGTCTACCTGTATCATAGAACTAGCACTAATTATTGATGTGTAGGTACCAGTCTCACACCATCATGTAGTTGTAGTTAAAGATGATAAAGCGAAATTCCGGTAGTTGGGAGTAGTGCTATATATATTTAATAAAGTGTTTCGATTAAGGAGCTGCTTGTTATCCTTACGTTTAGAGAGTTAGCATTTATCTTCTAGACCTTTTATATCCCTTAACCTCAATTGAACAGTGGCACAAAAACTTAGATAAAACCAAACACCAGTGTAAAATACTCATAATAAGTCTATCCACCTAGATTTATTAGAAGAAGCCGATGAAACACTACATCATCATGACGCAACCATGACCCTCCGCGCATAAGCTAGAAATCAAAAACCCGCCGTACCCGCTAGTACTCCCGGCCACTATCCGTCACTAGCTCCGCTACCCCACGCTCCCGTATCCACGTCACCGCACGCTCGATGCTACGCTGCGATACCCCGCCCACCGGCGTGCGCCCGCATGCGGCAATATTATCCGGGTAAACCGCCGCCGTGTGCGCCCGAACGAAAAAATATATATATATAGTATTACTAATTAGATTTTAATTCATTTTATCTATTTCAACTTAAAAACATTATTATTATAAAATAAACATTTTTTCGCGATCCTTAATAAAACTATTAAACTCATATTACAGAACCTTAATATTATTATTGAGTTTATAGTCAACATATATTTCTATCAGAATGAGTTGTTAATGTGTCAATGAATAGAATCTTATTTCTCACAAAGATACATTTCATTGTATTCAAACAAAGAATTTGAGCGATTAGAAAAGACTACTGAGCCTAATTTTAATTTTTTACTTATACTATTTTAACAAAACAAAACTTTTTATATTTAAAAAAAAAACACAACAGATGAATACTAATAATTACAGAAGCCCACCTAAAAGGCAAGTATTAATAACAAGATAAATAATCTCAAATACTCTCAAATATGCCTTAAAGCTAAACAAGATAGTAGGAATAGTTAATAGACTTGATTTTGATGGTCATATCTCTGTATATCAATATGGATCATATAAACAGTTAAACAATTTAATATTCTTTTTCCATATACTAAATGTTAATATAACATTATATTCTCTTTTATATTTTATACTATAATAAATATATATTTAAATGTATATAAATTTAATAAAAATTGTATAAAGAAGTGAGAGGTATCGTAAACGAGTTAATTATGAATATAAAACATATTATATATATCATTATTTACTTACCAATGTACGATAAATTTTATAAAAACATATTTATATTAACTATTGTAAAAAGAATATTTCTATTAAAGTTTTTACAAAACAGATAAATTCTAAAATAGATTGGTGATTATTCCTATAAAGCAAAGTGATGCAGGGACATGTTATGTTCACATGGCTATTTAGTTTTTATATTGCTTACTGCTGTAATATCATATTGCTTATCTGCCTTAATAATATCATTACATATATATATTATAATCATTACATTAACCATTTATTAAGAGCGTAGATAACATTCAGAAAATCAATAACGGCTGATTGATACCTTGAGAAAGTTAATGGTAATTAAGTAGGCTTTGTTTTCAGTGATGTGCGAGTGCCGAGACTATAATTGTTTAATAACACACTTTGATCGTAATCTGTATAATTATATAACATTAACATAAACCTTTAATAACAGCTAAGGTAAAATTCTAGTAGAAATCAATAATACAGCTGTTGATCCTTATACAACCAAAAGGTATATTAGTATGAGCTTTTATCTTTATTACTGCTATTACTGCTATATCATTGCTTTACTGACTTTTAACTCTTTAACTCATAAATATATTTACGATTAGAAAATGTATATATTTTATGGGCACAAAACTTTTGCTGGCAGAATACAAAATTTTATTTTGTTTGTAGTGTTTTTATTTTTATTTTTTGATTATATTTATTATTATTATTTTTTATTAATTTTATTATATTTATATATATTATTATTTTATATTAATATATTATTATTTTAGACAATTTTTAAACCAATAAATAAAACGATAATACTTAGTGTATCGTATTTCATTCCAATTATTTTAAATATTATTTTAACACACACCACAACACACAACCACAACACAACACACACACACACACCACACCCACACACACACATAAACACAACAACGGCCTTTGGCTAACTTTCAAAATTAAAAACATCATCAAAATAGACATTGCTAATAAATGGTACTAACGATATCCATAAACGAGGGAATAAAATTTAGAAGAACACGTTTATTGTTTAATAATTAAACAGCGATACATTTTATTTACTTATTCAATTATTATATACTTAATTAATTATTTCAAAGTTTCTTACTAAAATTCTATATACTAGAACGACATTAAGATCTATCTGACTGTGGGACAACTAAAAGTATATGTCATTGTAAAATACTAATTTACCGTTTATAAAATTTTATAAACTACTTTCAAATTTTTTAAAATAATATTGTTAAATACAAATTTAACTTAAGTTAATAATAATAAAAGAAATCATAATATTAAAGTTTCTCTCTCTTCTTATCATAAAATCATTAAATCTAAGTAAGCAAGCTCATTAGCACTCATCTACACCAAGCTATGCCACGTTTTATTTACTATATTGACTACTACTATATTACACTCATCTAATATATTATTATACCCATGTAACATTATAATATATTCCATAAAGTATACATAAAATCCAATAGCGATCGCCCTAAGAGTTACACGAGTAAGTTACCTGCTATTCGATACTTTTATGTATATATGGAACCTGCTATTTATTTCCTAATTAAAAGGAATAAACAAGCATTAACTGTCATAGGATGTTGAGAACAGATCTTTTAGGTTCCAATAGACTATGAATAAAATTTGATATATCATGTTTATTATTTTGAAAAATTAATTCTGCACACCGGATATTGAATTACAGTCTCTTATAATTGCCATAAATTAAAATTGATACCCTCATAATTAGTGACAAGTTCAAGACATACGATGAAGATCTGGTACACACTTCACTAAAATCGCTCGACCTCTGCATTACTAAGATTGAGTACCGAAAAACTGAATCCTCTTGGATTGTCACTGGATCTAATCATAAGAGAATAGTAGTCTGACAAACGCACACCGACAATTGAACTACGTTTTATATCACTCTTTACAATATTTTTAAGGCACGCCTTTATTTGTAACCCTACCCACCGAACTACGACCTAGGGCCCATATGTATATACTCAATGCGAGTGTACGAGAAACCATATCATCTTATACATAGAATCTTACCCTGCTTGTACTTGATATAAAAATGACGAGGTTATTAACTATATTTCGGACAACCTCGATAGCCCCGAAAAGTCGTATTAAAAGCACGTTCATAATAGTGCAACATGATTGTAAAGGCTTTTTCTTTTAATCCCCGGGCTATGAGTCCTCTCACTAAAGTGACCTATAACAAGATCCCCCAGAGATCCTCGAGCCAAACGAACAATGCAAGCCCTATTGCCTACTTATAACCCCAAACCACGGAACAAGATAGATAGAGCGATAATTCCCGAATGTTTTAATATACATTAATTGGCAACCTGAGAGAAGAGGTACTGATTTTAGCTAATACCCCTGATAAGAGCGTTGTCCTGGGAACGATCCTCTCTTAGATTATAACTTAGGGTTATATCTATGATAAATTTCCTGCTGCTTCAAAAGAGTGTCTAAACGGCTAGCACACAGGAAATTCAGTAGTGTGTATAATATATCCATTCTGTCCCTTGTTAGATGAGATTGCAAACCGGAGAGAGTTAAAATCTTAAGTAAATCCTATTATTCTTCGTAGTATGTGATCCTCGTCGGCCGACCCTGTAGATTGAGCTATAACGAAATCCGATGAACTTATAAGATCTCTCTTAATGATTGATCAACACTGTATTTTCTATGTCGTTTCAACGTGTAGTTGGCAAGAAGAACCAATGTACTTTATTTATTCTTCCCGCTCAGCCCGCACCATTCCTTCATCACCAGCTTTCGAACTGCTCTAATCACTAACGAGAGTATAGAGATATCTATACATTACTTCATAGTACATTTTGTACTACCTACGATAAGGTTGACATTCAGATTAGTTAGTTGTTAGCCCAGTATTTAATTATGGCCCTGCCTTATCTATACCCAGAATCTCGAATCTATAACTAGTACTAAATTATGTCACACACAGTCCCATCGATGCAGGTGCTTTTTGCAACCTGCTACTGTCTCGCATCCGAATACTTACCATATGATTCAGAGTTTAAAGAAAAGTTTTTCAGTCTTAGTTCGTATGTACGTAATTGTGCCGGTATATACAGACATGATCTGCCACGACACAATATCCACGTGCGTGATGTGAAAATTGCTCTATACTAACATATCGTACCTACCACTACATTTATACACTAGTTCTTTGGTTAATAACCAAGCATTGAACGATATTATCTGTACCAAGATAGACCGAGTTCGTCCATGTAAAGTTATAAGCGATCGTGTCTCGAGATATAGCTATTATATAATCCAAAGAAAAAAACCTCACGATACCAACTCGGATAATTGCAATTTCTCTCTTTCACTATGTCCGTTTTAGGCTGGTAACCCATTTTTATCAGGTCCCGAGTGGAGTTTTGGATTCTTTCACCGTAAGCTATAGTATTCTGTTGTACAATGAAGAGTATCCAAGATGATATTTATGCTGTGCTGCCTAAGAACATAGTAAAAGAAATCCCGACTGAAATATAGTAGCGTCAACTAGGTATCAATTATCTTACTGTAAGACCCCAAATAAGAACCTCCCTGAATTTTGCTTTATAACAGACCCTTGTACCACCCTCTCTAAACAAGCAGTTTGCTTAGCAGGACTACTCACCGAATTAGCATATTCTAACCATTACCCAACTTATTCCGCTATATAAGCAGACTATATACCCTGTACAAAGTGCAAAGTATTTATAACTTGTAGGTCCAATTTAAGTTCACCCAAACTTAACCATAAAACCAGTCTCAATGTAAGCACATAATAATGACAACCAATGTATAACTAACCCCTTACATGAATTGAACCTCATTCAGTAAGTAATACTCCGAGTCATAGATTAGTCTACAAATAGTCAACAGCGCCCAGTCATATACGCATAGCTTGACACTTATGATTATGATCGGTGAGAAGGGTCGAGGCGTGTGTATTGCGTAAGACAGAATGTAAGATAGAAATATAGTGGCTAATCATAAGTCCAACACTTACTCGATCATTCACAAGTGACTTCGTAATAATATGGCATAATTTTATGCTATTATTATCTCTATAGCTTATAATTGAGCATCGGAAAAATACTACAGTAATTACTTAGAGATTATCGCCCCACTTCTAAAAACAAAAAATATATCCTTGCTCCCGTGGGACACAATTGATGATATAACCACCGTATGCGATCTACATCTAGACCGACCGGCATGACCTCCGTAAGAGATCCACCATGTACCGTGCAGAAATTGTCCCTAATTAGCTTATTTACCCAACGACGATTCCCTTTGGTGACGAATACACAACCTGCTGAACCTATCTCATGCAAGGTGAAATCTGAAAGTTAAAATATTGAGTTTTTACTTCGCAATATCTGACTCCTAATACACACTAGAACATAGTCTGAGAAAGTGAGACTAACCTTTTTAAAGAAAATTATAAAACATTATTAAAGTTTGTAAGAAAAATTAAATAATTTCTATTATTACCTGGAGAAGATTTCCCATAACAACGAATCCACTATTATTAATCACGACCATGATAATGTACATTTATCACTATAAAGACTTTACATTATATTATCTATTTAGCATTATAAGAATCAACTATCTCAGCAGTAGTCTGTAGATATGATAGGTATTCTACTCCGAGTCCATATAAAAACCGGTAATAGTCATCAGGTGCTGACTAAGTGGATCGGTGAGTGCTGAAGCATTCATTATGCAATGTATAGCGTTATTGGGAGCCCGATTACCTGATAACTCCTCATTCCAAAGTTATTAAAACCCTTAATTATTCAAGAGCTATACATCGATGATGGTATCGAATGAGAGAGTTATTCGATTCATCATATCTGTTATCATTTAGTATATCTATAATCTTATCCCCATTCTGGCGGACATTATATAATCAGTTTTGTTTTGCAACGGTTCATTGATTTCGATTATCGTCATTTTTTAATCTGTATAGCTATATATTAAAGGTTACCAAGTCTATCACGTTACTCTCCGCAAATTAATAGTTCTAGCGTCATATAATTCCGCGTCGACCATTACCAGGTTAATCTTGTAATCACGATACGCGTGCGTACCTTAAACCTACTCCGAAAACGCTGAGATAGTGTAGGTAAATGCGTCTCGCGCTCCACAGAATGGCAGGCTAAAATAAAATAATACTTCTCTCTATTACTATTCTCTTAAGTATCTCTCTCCTCTAATCTCGGCCTCGCCTCTGATTCTGAATCCTACTTACTCCTCCTCCTACTTAATCTTATGCGTTTTCCCTAGTGCTAAGCATATTATGTACCTACCTTGTACGTAAAGACTAACCGTTTCTATTATACTCATGCAACCCATAACTTCATTCACTCGGTCTAATTATACTCACATAGTAAATACGTTTATGATGACTTATGAGAGTATTAATATCTACGCTTATATCAGTTCGCGTAAACTTCACCCGTTTTGGTATCTGTTTTTTTACTTAGTAATTTATAGTAAGACTAGTAGCCTTCCAATTTTGTTTGAGTTATATTCCTGTGATTAATCAGCGATAGTAGTCATAATATAATACCCCCAAATTCTGACCGGAGAAGAGAGTCGTTAACCCCATCGTGCTGTAGGTATATTAACTCCGCCTCCTTATCTAAACACATGTGTTAGAGTGTTCTAAGCTCTCATCTTAAAGGTCAGACCATTATTAGTTTTTACACGATTTAATAACTATAGTAACAGATTTTGCTGTTATCCTAAATATACTTCAGACTAAAGTAATCGTCTAAAGACTTAACCATTAGAGATAATATAAAAACCATATGTCAATATAAATTATTATATATATCAAATATATTAATGATAGCGAAAGGATAATATATACGAAAATAATCCTAATTATTTTAATCGATATGTAACATAAAATCCTACGACAAGCTGTTAAGCAGCATATTCCAGGATATGAGACAGATCTACTGCTTGCTTTGTCCATACTCCATTGACGGAGACAATCCAAATAAAGCATCGACAAAAAGTCCATCTTAAAAGAGTTGAGTTTAAATAAGAGCTTTTCGTCTTAAAATTCTTCCAATTCCACAATTATAACACGACATTAAAAGAGCGAATCTCGACTCCAATAATCCACAAGCTCACAATCATGTAATCGAGCACGAAAATCTGGAACTCTCACTCTTCAATTTAAACGCTTTCTAAGACCTGATTCGGGCTACATCAATATATATATATAGCAATGTTTTAATATCTATATGTATAAAAAGGTGAATATATATTATATTATAAATAGTAAATAGGATATTAATAGTATCAATATGACTATAATCCATTTCTCAATTAATCTTTCTATGTGATCAAAATGAGTGTAGATCTTAAACTTGGCAAATTAACTTAGTGCTTCAACGTGAGAAGAGGATACTTTAGAGAGTACACTTATAATGAGATCATCCTAATGCTCCTGAGTTAGTAACAAATCTCAGACTATCATATATCACCTAAAAAACATATATTATCTGAGCACAAAAACTGGAGTGATACTATAAAATAATACAACACTTTAAATAAAAATCGATATAATGAAAATCATTTCTCAAACAAAACAATATATACATCGAAACTAGGCACCGAGTTCTGACAGATTTCAGTATTAGAGAAATCTCGTTATACCCTATGTGTTTACGTTCTAGGCGTGCTGATATATGAGTAACACACACCACCATTATGGTGCGGAGAGCGCATAAGAGTACTCAGAAGGTCATACACAATAACCACAAGTTAGATCTGATCGTGTGCGCGTGAGAGAGTGATAATTCTCTTATAAGTGGATGGTTCACTTCAAGACAGAAAGAGTTCCAAGTATACACAGAAAAGATATGTTCGAGGTACAGTTTCCGTCAGTCACTACAAAAGTAAATTGCACACGCTGTTGTGGTATTAGTTTATGAGCTCTGCATGTATTTTATGTGAAATTCCGTAATCAATATTACCTAGCTATCACATGTAATTACACAAATAGAGGTTTTGCGTATAATGAAATACAATGATAAAAAAATAGCGGAAACATATAAATTCACTAAAAGAACTTATATAGATATAACATTATTCTTATTACAATTGGTGTAGTACAATTATGACGAGCGACGAGAATGAGTTGAGCTAATAAATAGACCATAGAAACGAGCTGAAGAGCAGAGTGATTGTTATTTATTAAATATAGAGAAAACGACTCTGAAATATGGCATTCGTATTTAATAAAAACAATGTTATGATTAGCAAGGAGTAAGGTATAAGACGGACGAGTATTTATACCATATATTAGTTATAGACGGTGCGCTCAAGATGTCAGAACATTGGTTAAATAGATCGGATAGTCGTAAAAGAAAGTCAAGTAGAAAAACAAAATAAGGACGCATCACAGCTTGTTTTTTGGTAAGAAGGTAAGTACAAAGAACAAGAAGCAACGAAAAGAAAAAAAAAGTAGACTAGAGTAGTCGCCTGCCCACAAACACATAGTTAACTATGACTAAATATCTTAGAACTCATAAAGGAGATGACGCATGTTTTTACTACTCTAATTTCACATATTAGCGTGAACTTATTTGAGAGCACACCGAAACTTGGATAGCTATTTATTATTAAAGAAAATGTGTTGTCTATATTACCCCAATAAAATGTATGTCTAAAACCCATAAGTTAAATAAAATAATCAGAAGCTGTTTTTATGTTGCTCAGTGAAACATAAAATTTTGCAATAATAAAAATGGATCACTAATAAATTAAACAAAAACAACACAAGAAATATAATAAGAAAAAATAATGAAACCAAAAAAAGAATAAAAATTCAGATTATGAGTAAGATACAAAATATAAATATAGCATTCTTTAATTAAAAAAAATAAATAAATGTTTTTGAGAAATGTATAGAAATTTTCATGTTTAGATATATAAGAGTTAAAAATTAAACCAAGTAGACTTCTGAGGTACAAGTGCTTAAATAACCACCTGTGTGTGTTGTGTTGTTGAACAATGGATGTGTGAGACGATACGATATCTAATAGACAACACACAAAAATAAGGAATTCAAAAGAAAACACAAAAACTAAAAACAAAAAAAATATCTTCGAAAAGTAATACACACTAAAGCGTTATTATGGCTGTATGTGGGTGTTCCAGGAATACACCAACAATAGACAAACAACACAAACAATAAGAATCAAAGAACAAAAAAAATGAATGAGAGTTGCGTGAAAAGTTAATAACACACTAAGGGCGTGTGTATGGCTTGTGTTGTGTCGTTTCTGATGCGTGAGTAGAGCGTTGATGAGTCGAGATCTTGTTATTGCCATAAAGAGAGATGACATTGATAACCCTAAGTGAACAAGTCGAACAGAAACGTCAAAATATAAGACACCTATAGAGAGATGTGTGCTTTCGTAGCCAGAAATGCTATACACAAATCAAAATTATATCATAAATCAAATAGTATAAATAAATACATATAAATGTGTGAATGTAATTTACCTCTGTATTATATGCATACTTCAATGAAGGAAAATTTGCGATACATGTACTAGTATTTCAATATGATAAGTAATAAAAAAAGATTTATCAAATACAAAAAATAAAATACAAAACAGAATAAATTAAAACTAAATAACAACAAGAACAGCTAAAAAAGAAAAAAAAGAGAGAGAGAGATGAAGTGTTATAATTTATCGCTTACAAGTACATCTAAATTCGTGATAAAGTTGGAAGCAAAATAATTAATGGTTTGAAAATCAAAAGGAATGACCAGTATTATAAGCGTGAGTATATAAGTGCAAAAAATGATATCTACAACAAATTATTGTGTACTCTGAGTTATAAAGCCGCTGTAAATATATCATAGTGAGTAGTAAAGAAAACACAATCTACATCCAGAGGCATGCAGGAGTATTAGCAATCTCTGAGCGAGTCGAACCGATCTACGGCAACACAAATGCGACCAGAAAACAACAGAAGGAAACATAATATCCATACAAGAAACAAATGCTCAAAAATAGCACCACCAGCCCTATACTGCACAACCAATCATATTCGTAAAATAAGCCTAATAAAAACAATATAATGTGAGCCCGTGTATACCAATAATCCCGCTGTTGTTTGGCTGTCGAGTCAAAGCAGAACTGTATAGTTATCCCCAGAATGAAAACCACACCCAAAGTGACAGTCAAATAAATATAGATAAATACCTTAAAAAGTTACTAAAACATCAGAAATCTTTAGAGCATGTAGGCACACCGTGGGAAATAGAGAGATAATAAAGAGGATGTAAAACACATGTAAAATATGTTTCAAAAGGTACACTACACACTATTAACAAAGTGAACTTATCGTGATAAGGCCCAGAGATCAAAGCATATGAAGGTCTGTCTAATAATAAATTAACATAGGCGAATAGTAGAATATCCGCCAACAAAGGATAGCGTGCCTCACCCTATAATCACGCACAAATTGTGACTAAAAACCCACAATAAAACAACAGAATCGGTTACCATACCACACAACAGTGACTAAAGACAAAGAAAAAAAATGTAAAAGACCTTCAGAATGATAACTATCCGAAATTAACATGAACATATAAAAAATACTACAACACCACATAGAATTCTACTAAGACCAGGAGTTTATAAAAATTTAACAATGGGATGTGTCTAATAATCTGCTTATAAATGAGTTATAACGGCAACGTAGAGATAAGCTGTTAAACTTAAAGACGAGATTGATTATAATCCAAACACCGAAATAAATATTCATAGATACTAAATCACCTTATGATTCGCCTAAACACGACCAACAGGCAACATGAACATAAAATATATAAAAATTTATCACCATATTAATGCTTTACTACCACAATATTGCGTGAAAAGAGGTTCTAACGCTATAGTGAGATTATTCGTGGTGATGTGTAATTGCGTGATCTTTGTTCTATGAATTCATAAAGAGATAATTAATTACACGAGATAAACCACCACCCAATGACAGTTAGACACCAAGTACAGATTCAAACCATATATGCAAACTAGCAAATATAAAGATCAGAAACATAAACTGCTAAGATATTACATTCCATCATAACATTACCATATCACACACAAGAGATTATCTCTATATAAAAAATCGGACCCTCCTGATTATAGCCACTACCATGTAACGTAGTGTTAATACAGTTAAATAGAAATCACCTAAATGAAAATATCTAAACATGAGTGTAATTAATGAACTTTAGTTATAGTGAGTATAAGAGTCCCAAAGTTGTTAAAAATAATTCGAGAGCCATTATATTCACAAGAATAAAGTCGTAAGTAAGCTGAGAACCGTACGAACTATTCACTCCTAGTTATCGCTAAAAGAAGTCAAAAAAGAGCTATGCAGTTCTCTCTAAGGAATTTTCTTCCTCGGATTTGTACAGATCTAAATGACGCAAAACATCACATAACGCAGTTAACAATAATGATTTAAAAACTTTAAAAAATGAGAAAATAAATATTAGTATATCACATAGATAGAATAATGTAGACGATAAGTCAAAATAAATTTATTATTAAATCAATATATAGAAAATTATATATTATCATATCTATATATATAGATAATATAATATAACCTTATCTGTTATAATGATAAATTTATTACAGATGGAAATAACAATGATATACCTTATTACAAAGAATAAGCATACATACAACAAAACAACAACAACTCCCACAACACAATCAATGAGCAAAATAAGAGATATAAAAATATAAATATATCAACCAAAAATAAATAGAACGGTTAATACACAATACAGGTAACTAAACATCTTGAGCACACTTCCACAAAGTGAATTTAGTAATAATGGCGAGTGGATTCGTCATCATAAAATTGGATGAGGTGACGGAAAGAATAAAGTGAAGTAGAGTATTGTGTATATGATGTCAGAAACGTAAATCAAATAATAACTGTAACAATTTATAAACCAACTGTATCTAAGACATAAAATATATAAACTAAATATTAGTACATTTAGAAAATTAACGGCGGAAACATCAGACGAAAGCATCATTGAAGAAAACAAATATTAGAAAAACCGTGACTATGAAAGTATTAGAATGTCAGACAACCAAGTATCAGATGAAACTGGAAACACCACCACCACGACGCGATAATATTAATCTGATAACACCAGCGTGAATAAATATCTATCAAAGCATTAATGATGAGGCTACCGACGAAATCTTGATGCTACCAAAATCTTCACACAGAAACAACACGAATAAAACAAACCAAAAGCGCGTAAATAAATAACACCATCGACACACAAGTCACGATGACTATATCGAGAACCTGACAATCAGAACGAGATATAAACAGTGATATGAAGCACAGTTGGAATTAATCACCTGACTACAAACGCACGATAGTCTTAAAGCACACATATAAGAGTCTTTCACACTTGTATAATCTAGATGATACGATTTAGTCAGCCTATAAACTCGCGTACGAGAGGTCTCATTCGCTTGCCATAAATCCGTTTCTAATACCTGAGTACGATCTCAATTAAGTGAAATCACCCTACTTACATAGTATGAGAAATACCATCCAGATAATGTAAGTAGACCCTATATTTTCTATGAGTCTATGGTAAATTTGATGTAGTCTTTCAGATAACACGCATCATCAGAGCTCTAATAATATACATGTCATATAATTGCGTAAAAGAAATATATCAAGTTACCACACAAATTTAAGATAACAATGTACAAATAATATAATAATGTTCTAAGATGAACAAAGCTTAAAATATATCATTAAAATTAAAAACCAAATCCGTCACAATTACACATAGAAATTTTATCTAATCATATGCCCTATCTAACATAACAATAACTTCTATATTAATATATGATAATATAGATTTCTCTATTAATGAGTTATTGTTATTCCGTAGTGTGTGTGTATAATTAAATAAAGGGCATTTAGTATAAATGGTATTTGTAGTGAGTTTTAATAAATTCGTGATAGTATGCAATTAAGGAGCTCAAAGATAAATTAAAATAACTATCAACCTCAACTAGTAACACAAGTATAGACAGTCTAAAAGTAACATATAAGCATACATAAAATTCACTAAATAATGTCATCCACACAACAACTATGAAATATTCCCTCAATAACCTTATAAACCTATGAGTAGACACACCTATAATGAGTTGATTATTCATAGTAGTGAAGGTGTCCTCTGTAATTGTTGTGTTATCGTGTGATAATGTCCCAGTAGTGGGTGTGAGAGACTCCTATCTAAATACCTCTGCAAGATAGATACCATACACAAAGTATTCACTCGATTCCTATCAAAATGATTATAGAGGCAAACGCACAATATCCCATCAAAAGAACACATAAACAACATAATCACAACATCATATATGTATGATCTGCATATATATATGAAAAGCGTCAACACACGCCCTGTTGAGCAATATGTGTGTGTTTGTCCATGATGAGTTAAAAGTGTGTGTTGGTTAAATTACTGACGGATAGTGAGCGTGCTATTTCCAAAAACGCGACTGAACAGTAAGCCCCCCCACCATTAAATCACTCATACTGCATTCACACCAACAACAACATAACACTCGCCCACACGAGTCAAGTATACGACCACTATTACAAGACTACATGAACCAAGTCATACACACAGAATCTTCACCGACAATGAAAACTCTGACTCCAAAGAGCCATAGTAGTATTATTAATAACTCTAGTCCTCTGAAGCCATTTTGCACGGCCCCTCCACCGCTTCGATCACAACATCTTCACACCTATCGACACTCATAGAGAATAAAGTCCACACTGAGAAGCGTTAGTTGTGTTTATTTGCGATTGGAGCTATGCCGAGAGCGCGCTTATGTCATGAATGTGCAGGTAATGAAGTTTGTGGTATGTAGTAGTCTATAGGTGTGGCGGATAATGTGACTTAAATGGCTTCATAGTGCAGTAAGTGAGAGCTGTAGTAACCTAAATATCCGTACTAGGGTCGCGCAGGATAAAGGGTATGTATAAAAGTGCGGGTATTTGCGGCTCTTATCATCGTAAAAGTAACCGAACGATTGTATATCTGAGTTACTAGCGTGAATAGTTAATTAATTGGGAATGTTATCGAATTAGAATCTATCAGTGATATAGACACATAATGACACTCTAGCATTGGAAAATATATCACAACTTATTATAATAATTAATTATATAAATAAAAATAATCGAATATAATTATATTATATGTATGAAAATTTGATAGATAAATATAAATATTATAAATAACAATATATTAGAATGTGTGTGCTAACGTTATATTATATACACACTAGATGACGCGCTTTTTAGTTACAGTGCATTAAAATGTGCTTACAGCCAGCTAAGTAGAATTATACAGTTATCATTATCGAACTTAAGAGTATTCTGCCACAGATAGTTGTGATATAATAACGAATGAAAGATAAAATTTTGTCTAACTTGTACTCTCTATCATACTTTGAGTATAAATTGAGTGTTCTACAAGGCTGACCTATTGTTTAGTTTGTCTTGTAATTTTCCGTGATTATTTTATAAGGACAGAAAACAAGACATCAATATCATATATAATGTAAATATGATCATAAAGAGCGTTGAATCACGTAGACTTGCTCGAAACACCAGGAAAAGCTTCTATGAAGTGACATGTGTTGTATGTAACGGTAGCCAAACCGAGTGTTGAACGTCTAAGGCGAGTTCAACTTGTACAGCTTACATGTCGCTCTCAGAAGATCACGCATAGAATGAATGACGATATGGCCTATCCACGTATCTACCGCTCCATAGTATCGCCTCTAGGTGTTGCTGTATGTGATATTACTTTTAAGGACTGAAATTCCTTTTAAAATTCAATTGCTGATATATTGCTCATATATTTATGTCACAATAACATAGCTAAAATATGAAATAAATTTGTTACATAATTTGAGAAATTATTGATGTTACTCATAAAGCTTAAATCAAACTAATGAAGTTAACATGGAATATTAGTTTGTAATTATTGAAAGACATCATCAGCACTAGAAAACATCATTTCATCTTAAATAATAAATTTTCTGTATAGCGAGAATAACAAAGACTATCTTTCTAAATTTAGCAATAGCTTTATGTAGTATAGAGTTTATGTAGTATAGAAATTAATATATAAAGAAATCAATATTCCATTCCTTTTAACTATCGGCCTCACGATATAACCGATATCAGATGCGTGACACAAAGGATGAATATAATGCTATAGTACACAACTATGATATCGGATATAATCAACCGTTAAGCAAATCTCGACAACTATAAATCATCTAAAATCATAGGTAATAAGGAAATTTTATTAAAAACACAAAATAATTAAAGTATTCTAGAATATTACAGCAGTAAGCATAATAAACTTAACTACTTGCGACCGTTCTAAATTAATAACATAGGTATTGACTTCCGCCATACATATGCATCTCTTAATATTGGAAACAAATTATCTCTAATGAATTCAACCTTTTTCGCAAGCTTCGTACCCCGAATACTTTCAAATTATTTTATAACATAGTAACTAACTTACCTAGTTGAATAAAATTCTGGTCAATAATCGTGCAAGTAAGAATATGGTAAACATGATCACTGTCTTCATTTAAGTAATTTTATATCATCGAGACATTAGAGCGTTAAAAAATTTGCGTGCAAATACGTAAAATAAAGTTGAATATAGCTATATAGATACTATTAAATTACGCAAAACACTCTAAGACTAAAATATCAGTATATTAAAAGTTAATATAATATCATCCAACAAACCATATCATGTACTAGAGCAGCCCGTATAATTGCTGATTTAAAGTGTTTCTAATTCGAGAATTACATAGAGAATCATATAACCACTAATGTCTCTTTTGTTAATCCAACCCAACCTATCACTAGATATTACCAAAAATAAGCTATATGACATAAGGTTGCAAGTAAAATGAAATTCTAACTTCTTCACTAGCAATTATAAAATGGAACATGTCTAAATCTAAAAGAGAAAGACAGTCTTAAAGTGATCTAATATCAACATTGATAAACCACCACAGGCAATCCTATTCTACTTGTCTTTTCATATCAAGTCAGTCCTATTTATTGATGAAACCAGTCGCATTATAAATTTTTTCATAAAATTTCATATCTATTTATTAGATATTAATTTATATTGAATTTAATTAATACTGATATTATAAAAATTATAATAAAAATACTAATAAAATAAATTAATTAAAACCTTTAGCCTTAAAATAATTAAATTAATTAATTATAAATCATAAAAATACACATCTAATTTTATATTAAAAATTAAAATATATGATTAATAATAAAAAATATAAACATATGTGGTTTGATAATAATAATTTTATATAGATAGCATTGAGAGAATAAAATAAAAATTTTTTTGTAATTGCCCCCCTAAAATATTAAATGAGAAATAAATCATAAGATGTACATGAGAGCAAAACCTCTTCTATTAATATATATCAAGAGTAGTAATTTATCAGTAAAGTATCATATCTGTAAATCATTCTCTACACATTCAACATCACTGAAGTTAAAACAAAAAACTCTGAAACTTAGCGATAAATATATGTGAATAAAAAAAATATTATACCAATCCTTATTAATTATTCCATTTAGGTGTTGCACAAGGCGACATGCTCTCCATATTGTTTATTCATAAGTGTATCATAATGCTAAAGGCACAACAGAATAAAATATAACTCCAGTTTTACAACATGCCCACTATATAGTATATTAACGTATTTAATATATATACCTATCTTACATAGTTACTATGTCACAACTTGTTACTTTTCTAAGAACTAGTGATATTATGACCGATATATATAATATTTTTTCCATGTATGAGTGCAATGATATGAATATAGTACTTCGACGAGAGGATGTATCTCAAAAGGCACATATTCTGCATTATCAATCTACATCTTTAATTATACCCTAATAATAAATTGTCAATACATTCTTATTCCCAAATCCTCGCACTCTTTAAACTATATACATACAATCATTTAGGTCTTACATACATAAAATATAATACTATAGTACTATATAACTATATATAAAGGATATCGCATTACTGATTTTTGATAAGAAGAACTCATCCTATATTTTAGAAACACTAACTAATACTAGTATGTTAAAATCTTCCAACTAGTAAGTACTAAATATCTATGACAGTAAACAAGCGTTCATTTGAACCATTATTTAATATGAATACACAAGAGAGAATGACAAGTGTCCTAACTGTATTGGATTAAGTTATAGTAACTAATAACTGATAAAGCGATTTATAGTGAGTTATTATCAATTATAGAAACGGTATAAGATAATAATTATCTAGCAAAGTGGACAATGATTCTATGAAATTAGATGCGACCTTGAGATATAAGGTATTATCCTTTAATCTACTTATCTTCTAAGCTATCCAGTCCTAATCCATTTCTTTATACAATTCTTTTAAGAAGATGCAAAAATATTAGAGAGTAATTCACATATAGATATGACCCAGATAGGTATGTCGAGAAACCCTTCGCTAAACTTTAAATACGACCGCGACTTATAAATCTACAATAAAGATCGTCAAGCACCAGCCCGATCTCCATCGACACTTTTACATGATCTCCATAAGTGACCAGAGTAAATATACCCAGAGTACCTAATGTAGATATGTGAAAATGGAGAGATTAGTATGACCCTCAGTGGATAATTAGTCAGCGGTATTAGCAACTATCAGAAGGTTAAATTAGTAAGATAACAGTTTTCTTAAGAGTAGTTAAAGCTACATAGACATTTGTGCGGTAATGTCTAAATCAAAGTGGTATGATCCGAATATAAGTAAACTGCACAACAAAATTATAAACCTACAATCGGAAAAAACTGGTGTTATCTCATAATTTATAAATCTTACGATACAGTTCAATAACAGAGTATGGTAGTATAAAGTAATACCGTGTATAAGTCTAATCTAAAGAATGTTTGATCGAGTATGTGAGATAAATTAAGGTTTATTAGTAATGAGTAAAGATTTTAGCATATACCAGTACTATATAAAATCCCCTTCACTTGTATTTAATAACTGAATATGTGAAGTCTAAATTGTGCATTAAATTCTATCCCAGTTAAGGTCAAGGAATCCATTTTCAATCGTCAATATGAATTTATAATCATATATTCACTTCACTTAATATATATTTGCTTCCAACTTGAGATATCTGCTGGAGAGACTCAATGTCAGACGTCATCACCTTAAGAGGAGGCACGTATAAATTCCATTAAAAAGCTAAATAAATACATATACCACTATTATTATTATTATTTATCTCAAAACATTATAAATCAATTATATAGAATAGAGATAAACCGTCAGCGAACCCGCTAATATCGGATCGGTATATTAGAGCAGTATGTGTATTACAGAAGTAATACACACTCGACATGTTAGAAGGTTATATTTACCCTAAAAAACGCAAAAAATGTGAA
Organism: Trachelipus rathkii; assembly: GCA_015478945.1. Classification (NCBI taxonomy): domain Eukaryota; kingdom Metazoa; phylum Arthropoda; class Malacostraca; order Isopoda; family Trachelipodidae; genus Trachelipus; species Trachelipus rathkii. The sequence continues at coordinate 11,984 of JABUQX010129066.1, read as the reverse complement.
TTTAACTACTATCACTCAATAACGGCCCAATATAATCCTGATACGGAAAATTAAAATTCAATAAACCTTAAGTTTTCTCTCTTCAAATCTTAACCACTATAATAATCTAGTAATTAGATTTTTAACTTAAAAATTCCTAAATATAGAGTAAAAATGATAATACTTAATAAATATAAAAGATAGTTTACAATGTACTCTATAAATAATAATATATACATAAAAACTAATTACATGACTAATAAGTAAGTATATTTAATACAGGTTGAAGACACTAACAATTATATATTATATGAAGTAACCTTATTGATTATAATATAACACTTAAGTTAATCCAGTAAAACTAATTAATCATTAAGTGAATAAATAATTTCACTATAGAAAAAGCGGAGAGGTATAATAACCCTAATAGACTATATTATCATTTTTATCGTGAGGAAGTGAGATAATAAAACGATAAATCGTGCGTTGTGTCTATGTAATAATAATAAATACTCAATTAATAAAAAAGATAATAGTATAAATACAGTTTAACAAAAAATAAACATAAATATGTAAAAAAGAAATTATTAAATTTTTACAAAAATCAAATATTTCAAATTAAATTTACTATAAACACACAATTCTTAATCACGTTGAAACAATTTATCCGATTTATTCAATAACTCCATATATATTAAAAAAACAAAGATACGATATAATATTTAATATCAATAAATCGATATAAATATCATAAGAATTTTATTCGATATATTGATATTTCATATCTATATATTAACCTACACTATTAATATAAATAATAATAAAATTAGAAATTAACTAAATCACTTATATAAAAATTTTAGACTAAGCACTCACACATTCTCTGAAGTTAATCAAAAAACAGTTACAAGTCCATCAAACATCTACATTACATATAATAAATACCTAAATTAGCTGAGTCACCGTCATTGATCATATTTATAGAATACTTTATATAGGTAAATAATTGAAAATACCATCATTTAAGTGAAGAGGAAATCTTTGAGAGATGCAACGATAGCTGGTATCTGTAATATACCATCACCTCCTTCAAAAGTCACAAATCAATATCCCTGATGTGACAAAAAATAATCGCCCTCCTTATAAAGCGTTAAGGTTCTCTATAGAGCCCTAACAGCGGGATCTTAAAACTTGAGTAGATGATTTCCACTTCCTGTATGTATGAGGGCGTAAGGTCTTATTCAGTGAGTTATAACCTATAGAGTACATAATATATCTAATATGTGAATTAAGATAAAAAAACTAAGCTCATAACCATCCTTCTTTGACAGTTTAGAATCCCTGTCTATATAATTAAAAATAAAATCCATATATTGTAGTAATAGTTTACCAATGAGGATAAATTGAAAATTAAATAAAAATCTATTAAATTTTAGTTATATATTAATACACTCATATACAAAATAATCTATTCCTCTTGTTTCAAATGAAAAAAGTGTCTAACTGAAAGACTTTTCTCGAGTCTTACAATATTTGAACTGGAGTTGTAAATTGTCATGTTTTGTAATTTACACAATATCTTTACTATATTTCTCCAAACGTCTCTCTCTGATTTTGTAAGCAAATCTACTGAATTCCTAGTTCCAATAACTAAGTCAATGTATATTCGGAATAAAAGTGATAAGTATTTAAGTCATTTATTCATTAAGTAATATATGGTAATAATATAATAAATCACATAGAACCATTGTTTAATTGAGGTATAGTGTTCGTAAAGAATCTTAAGGTAAACTAAATTTCTAGTACTTCAAAATATGGTCTCTTTTTATGAAAATAAAACAAAACTTAAATATTAATAATAATATGTTGTAAATGTTTTCAAAATTATTTAAATCCTATTCTCACGACATAGAAATAAATAAAAAACAAATAAAAATACACGAGAACAACATTAAAATATCTATATATATCTGAATGCTTCTCCATAATTCTTGTTTCACGTCAATTCTATTTAGTCATTTGACTAGGAATTCCAAAGGAACACACCACCACACACACACACACACACATCAACACAACACACACACCACACAAAGACACATCACTGATTTACAACAGACCCAAACAATAATACTATACTAACAACAGTACCATATAATATTATAATATTGAAAATATATTTATTTATTAATATTAAATATATTATAATATATATATATATTATAATTATTAAACTAACATATATATTATATAGATTAATTATTAATATAATATATATTAATATTTATAAATTTGTTTACATTTTTTTAGATCTTATCAATATTAAATTTTCACGCATATATATTATATATACTATATATGTATATATAATATATATATATATAATATAATATAATATATATAATATAGTATATATATAGTTATTAATAATTATATATTAATTTATATACTTATTATTGATTATTATTATAGATATTATTATTTAATTATTATATCATATAATATTATTATATTTATATATTATTAATTATTATAATTATTTATTATATAAATATATATTATTATATATAATAATTAATTAATATTTAATTATATAATTAAAATTTATTGTATCCACGTGCTTTGGTATGTGATGTAGTAGCAACGTGAGGATTTTTCAAAGGAAACGCAATTATATATTTTAATATATTATCTAATATTTATACATGAAAAATATCTATATATATGTATAATATTATAATATATATTAATTAATATATATTATTATATAATCAATATATTTTTATATATAATATATATATATATTAATATATATATATAATATTATAATTTATATACTATAATTTTACTCAATATAATATTATATATATAACTAATATATATTAATAAATAATTATATATTATTATATAATATTATATATATATATTAATATTATATATACATAAATTAATTAATAGGTTATATATATTAATATTATAATATAATAATAATATAAATACTAAATAAAGGAATATATAATAAATATAACAACATAATCTATATTTTTAAATATAACAATTTTAAAATCCCCTTTTAAAGATATTAGTTAATATAATAACTCCTATGAAATGATACCATATATTAATATTTAACTACAAAGTAATAATATATATAATAATATATTTAGGTATATTATATAACTATATTTATAAACTATTGCATTATATTATCAATTGTATAATTATATTATTATTATTTAATTATTAATCTAGATAATTTAATTTAATTATATAAATTTATATATATATATAAAATTATATAAATCTGAAATAAATAAAAATAATAAGACTTAAATTAAAGAATCTTCATTTCATATCTTAGTTGGTACTCTTATGGCAGTAAAAAATGCCTTTACTTGCCAAGATAAGTTATAGGTACTAGATACGAATTTTTACCCCTGCGTTTACATTTCGAAGAATATGGTCCTAAAAGCCTACATGAACAGTGTAAAAGACGATGTCTTGATCAGTAAGGCGGATTTCTAATAAGATCAGTAATGAAAAACGGGACGTGGAAAGTCGTTGTCACTGCATCTAACATGACCGGTATGTGATGGTTGTGTCATAGATGATGTTGTAATGTTTGTTGTGATGTTCAAGTTAGGGTAATAGCCTAACATGCGTTCAAAGTCTAGGATAAATAACGTACCATATTACATACATGCGTCAAGTTTAAGAATATATACAACAATGCGTTCAAATTATATGAAACGATACAACATGCGTCAAGTGATGACCGTACATACAGAACAATACCTACATCACCTCATGTTAATGAGGACCTAAGTTACCTACAGCTAAAGGCGACTAAAGATGGCGGCAGCCACCTGCCTAAGAGTTCAAACTGTAATTACTCACCTAACCTATTTAAAGACACTGGTAAAATTCAGATCCTATATGCATACACGGTAATTCAAGGTCAAGGACGCGAAAATATCAAGGCCAAAGCACCATAATATCAAGGCTACCAAAACATATAATAAATATAAGCGCTAATAAACCCTAAAGTAGATAAAGCAAAGGGGCCAAAAAATGGGGAGCACTTATTAACGACGGTTATGCTTACAGCAACCGCCGCAGAACCTTTCTTCGATAAGGTGTAGCAAAAAATTTAGTTGTTATAAAAAATATATTGTGTGAGTTCTCAAACAATTTTGATATGTTCATCAAAATTGAACCCCTGGAAGGTCAAATAGTTGGGCATTGCAAAATCCTCCATCCTACTATACTTAAGCGGTTTCAAACTTTTTAGGTTTCAGAACCCACTTTAAGTCATCAAGTAATATTTATCGCGTACTTGCTATATAGCTCATTCAAGAATATTTCGTTAGCAACCCATAATTATTAAATATATATATTAATATAATATTAATTATATTAATAATATTAAATAATAATATTAATATAAAATATATATTAATATACAATATATACTAATATATTAATATATATATATAGATATACTTATATAAATATAAATATATATATATATATATAACTATAATATATATATTATATATATATATATAATATATACAAATGATAATTACACTTTGAAGCTGTATAACTTTAATGTTTAATTATTAAGAAATGTGTTTTAGTGTGATGGATGTGCCTGATGTTCTAATTGTTACACTGGCACATCTTTTTTAAAATCTGGGTAATTAAAATCTGAATATTTACTAAATATTAGTTTCTTAGTCTAAATTTAAACTTTTGAGCATAATAATTGTCATATTTAGAATTGAACCTAAAAACTTGAAATGAAATATATTTCTCATGGGATAAAGAACAAAATGGGATAAAAACCAAAATAGGATCAAAACCAAATTGGAATAAACTTAAATGGGAAAAACCTTAATTCTGTCAAACACAAATGCTGTCAATTTTTTTTTTAATGTATAGTCGCAAAACAGAATAATAAACTTTCTCTCCTTCCATCAATAAGTGATATTACATGTATTGAGAGCTTGGATCTGAAATATCGGTCTTGTATCCCATATGATAAAACTTATATACTAAATTCTATTAATTTAATTACATGAAAAAATATTTTTCAAGAATCTGGGAATTCATTATACAGATGTATTAAAATTGGATATTTTTAAAAAAAATGAAATTATGTCACTGGCAAGGTGGGTTACTACTGCCAGCTGCAAAACTGCTCTAAGCTAAAAGGAACAATCTTGTTGATTTTTATATTTTATTATTACCAATTAGACTCTAAATTATTTTCTGAAAGACAAAATTTTCAGCTAGCGTCATGAAATTGCATATTATTTCAATCCAACTCCTATATTGAAAGAAGAGATACAGCGATTTAACTGATAAAGTATCACACAATATGACAGCTTTTACATCAAAAAATCCTCATTTATGAACAAGTTCTGCTTGCTGATGTTTCTCTTCTTCAAGGAAAAATATATTTCTTCCGCTAAAATCAAATGTACGCCTCAGAACATTCCTCGGAGATGATAGCCAATCAGCGTTATAAACCATGTCTAAAATATAGATAAATAATAACCATTAGCTATCATAACTGAATCCCATTAACACTAATCGCACCACTTATGTTTGAATATATATACCTTAGCATATCATTTTGTCAGTCTTTTAAAAAAACTTCGTAAAACGTTCAAAGTCCTTGGCGATGCGAGAGCGTCTTTGGAATAGAAAGCAAGTGTCTAGTCCACCACAGAAATGGCGGTCTTTTTTATTACGAACATATAGATGCTTGCATATTCACGGTAACTACCAGACATATAAGAGCTCGGTACCACCCAATCTGTACAGATATACACTACCGCTCACGGGAAATTACCCAATCCAATTTCTATTTATTCACCATAAACGAATCTAGTCGAACTCAAACAAGTTCTAAGGTTCGTTACTTCATGCAATTATACATGTGATTATATGCCTATCTTATAAATTTACTACTAATATAACTACCTAGTACTCTAAAGTGACAATCTATATATATATATTATAATTACATAAATAACTATTACCCAATATAATAATAATAATATTATATCTATCATAAGATAATATATCTAGTATTAATCATCCCCCTATAGGATACTATTACTAATATATATACTAATTATATATATATTAATAAGTATTATTATTTCCCAGTTTCTTCTCCCAAAAAACTTTCGACTCTCATACAGTATAGCTTATTACGGTACGGCTCCCCGTCAATGATCCTAATATATAACCCTCACTGAGTGATACTATCCACTTCTATTAACAATAATGATCCAGCGGCTATTATATATAAAGACCCTATAAGTAAGAGACGTTACCTTACGGAGTTAATATAACCTATATAATACCCTATATTATCCAATCAAACTAAATAGATCAATATATAATGTAATATAAAATTATATAGTACCCAGTTTAAATAGTAAATAGAGTTAGTAAACACTATTATTATATAAAAATAAGCATAAAACTATTTATATTTATTATAATAAATTAACAAATAAAGAAAGTTTCTAAATAATTCAATCTCGCGATACTTGTATACAAGTAATACAAAATATAAATTCTAATAATAAATATATAGTATATACATAGTATATATATATAGTATATATAATTAATATAATATATAATATAATATTAGTAATGACATACCTTAATACCAAAACATCATTCAGATAGCATATATATATATTATAATAATATGTTAGTAGTATTAATATATTAAATATATAAATATATATATATAATATATAGATATACACTAATATATAATATATAATATATATATATATTTAATATTTAACTTTATATTAATATGATAAAATTTCGTAACTTATTTATTTTATAAATATTATTACAATAATATAAGGTTATAGTAAGAGTTGTAATCACAGAATATATATAGTATATGTAAATTTAAATATAGAGAATATTATATATTATATTACTTACCTTTTCCTAAATAAATAAAAAGATCTATCATATAGTAAAATATATTAAGATTAATTAATATATGTATATATATTAACTACTAATAACTCAGGTATATAAAGATATATTAATAAATAAATAATAAGTTTAATAGTAGTATATAATATATATATAATAGCTAATAATAACATATCACGATACATAATATATAGTAATATACATTAAATAACTAGTTTTAACTATATACTTTGGCAGCCCCATAATCTAATATTATACAATTATCCTAATATAAATATAATATATAACTATTCTTCAACATCAATATAAAAAATCGACTTAATTGTATTTATTATTAAATAGCTAGATCTATCATTATTATATATACTAAATAGGTGAAGTATATAAGAAGACATACTAACTATATCCATTATAGTTTGAGAGTATAGAGTGTATATTACATTAACAAATATCATAGATAATATTACAATTATATATAATATATATATGTATAATTAGGAATAAACTTGTACCTTCTCATATCCTACACGTAAGAATAGATAAGTAAATAAGCCAATTCAGACGTATACTATATTATATTGTACTATAAGGTATATATACTATATAATAATATATAATATACCCTATATATATACGTATAATAATATAGTATATATAGCGTATACGTAGGACAAATAGTAAATATAATTAACGATACACAGCTCTACCCTACTATATAATATTTACAATAACCAAATACTTGATATTACTAAGACAAATACTCTATTCACACTAGCTCCAATATACTACTTAATTATATACTATATATATAATGATTATATATACTATATATTATAATAGATATATTCAATAATATCATATTACATACTGATATATATATATATAAGCAAATATCTAGTATACTATATATATATATATATATATATATATATATATATATATACTTAAAGTGTACATATAAATATATATATATATATACTAATATAAGTACTATGCTATACTATATATATATAATGTATATATATTTAAGATAACTCTATTAAAGATACTTTATAACTATAAACGTATATATATTAAATACTCCTATATATATCATGTAATATAAAATCTATAATAATTCATAATATATATAATATATATATATGATACTAGTATATATATATAATATATATATATATTAATACTATATATATATATATATATATATATATATTATATAATATATAAATATATATATATCGAACGTTATTATATAGTATATAGTGTATATATATAGATATATTATATATATAATATAATATATATGATTTATACTTATCTATATTTTTAGTATTTTATATTAATAATGTGAAAAATCAGTCCATATAATATTATATATATATAATGAGTCTAATCAGTACTATTAATCAGTTATATTAACTTACATAGTATGTATAAATTAATAACCTATATTACTATATTATAATTTGTTCTCTAAAGAGTCTAAGTCTAAAAGAAGAAAAAGAACCACTAGATTTGAAAATTTTTAATTTTTTATGATCCATTAACTAAACTTCTCTTTGATATGCATTGAGAACCATATTCGTAATAATAGCACAGCACCTCTGCAAATAATAATTGCTGCTACCGGCCAAGATCCTGGTCACCGATAGAGCTCACACAGTTTATAAACAAACCACTGGACTCGGAACAAGATTAATAATAATAATTCACAGATATATATATATATATAAATATTGTTCAGACAAATAAAAAAGTAAAAATTCTTTCTTCTTTGTTTATAAATTTACTACAATCAATTAAAAGAGGTTTTATCTATATACTTATATTTATCATAATTAATTAAATTATATATGCCAAGAGAAAATCAAATACTAAACCTATTCTTTGAACTTGATTGAAGTAAAGCAATGACAATGTAGCAATCACATATTTACCAAAAATTATTTTTCAACATCAGTAACTATCTGGCTGGCTCCTACACCCTGTCTAAACTATTTATATATCTGCCGTACAAGTTATGAGCTTTATTCTGATCTACAACTATCTATTTTTCAACTTTATAACACAAAACACAAATACAATTGGGGTATAGAAATTCTTTCAATTAGTTCCACAGAATCTTAGGACAGGCAAAAAATAGTAAGTGTGACCAAAGACACTGAACCACATACTGGTAACTTCACTTTAATGAGTACATTTTTTATCGATTAAAAAATACCATGGAATATATTCCACCATTTATCTGTGGACCTTACACTTGTACCACTACGATTCTTTGGAACATATGGCTGTGAAAACAGAGTTATTAAAATACAGTCCACTAAGTATTCAGATAATTTTTTCAACCAAAGTATTCGAGTTTTATCATTGTTTCTTATGTTCTTCAAGGAGGTGACCCAAATGTTGAAATTAAAATAGAGTCAGGATCAGCAATAATATATTACTTAGTATTACCTCTAAATAACTTAACTACTTTGCCAAAATGATGATGAAACTTCATTACGACAGTTCAAAAACTCTTTTTGGCAATCCCAAACCTTTTTACAGTTGTACAAAGAGGATAGCTCGGATCTCCGCCACTCCATCTCTCGAAATCATTAAAGCACATATTAGTAACATATGGAAATTATTACATGAGGGAATAGATTCATAACTCCTGATGATTAGTCAACCACGAAGCATATCAACAGTTAAGATCATCATTAAGAACTCAACGACAAAATAACTGCCATGTCTGTCCTGATGTATGGATTTAAAAGCCCTCTTTGTCCTTGCCAAGAATATACAGCTCTAATAATAAGCTTCATTTTTATGTCGCTCATGTCTAAACATTCTTCAATAAATTTAGACATTACTTTTCGGATAATTTATATATCTACATAAATTAAAAAAAGTATGCTAAGAATAAAGGTATAAATGTGCAAAATATCTCTTGTTCACAGAAGGAACACATAATATACCAATGCATATATGCATAGGCTTAGGAGCGAGATAAAACATTTTCCCTTTATTTATGCGTCATGTATCCTAATAGCTTAAATTTTATTTATGATATTAATAATTGCATTTTTAGTGTAATAAAGTTCATTCCAAAAAATACTACTAGACACTAGTAACATTTCTAAAGAAGTCAATATTTCAAGATTCTTATGAAAAAATCAAATATTATTGATAATAATGATAATATTATAATATATAAAATATTAAATAATAAATACATAAATATATAGATACGTAATATATAATATATATACTGATACAAAAATATATTTTATAAGTTATATATAATTTAATATATAATATAATATTATATATATAATATTAAACAAAATAATATACTTTAAAATATATTAATCTTGAATATATACTAAAGTTATATAATAAATATAAATATATATTTAATTTCTGATAAGAATAAGCTGAGTATTAGTTTAAATAAGTATTTGTCAATTGAACAGATATCAGCTAGTAATTATTATCATTATCATATACTCGTCTGTAAAATAATTAATATACAATAAAAGTATGACCTAAAATACGTAATTAAAATAAACTTTTTATTAATATAAATAAAAAATATATATGAAATTAAAATAATCATTATATAATTATGTAAGTCAAAAATCTCGTCGTAAATAATTATATATAAAATAATGAATATTATAACTATTATTTATATTTATAATAACATATAAAATAATATATCCAGTAACTTTGACATATACAATAATAATATATTTATTCTTATAACTTTTTTAATATTAATTTTTAATAATATATAAAAGTATCATTTAAACCTTGACAGCCAGATATCTTGATATAGTAACATATAATCGGTCTGCTACCGATTCCTCTCCATACTAATATAATAATATGAGTATATATTTTAAACTGACAGAAATTAACAAATATCCACAAAAATATTTAATATATACACTAAAAGTACTTTGTTTCATGTCCAGTGATTAGAAGAAGGTTTTAAATTCCATAGATAATAACGACGACACTGATATATATCATTATAACATATTTAAAAGTGAAATAAATATATATAACTAATAATTATAAAATAATTATATTACGATTAAATAATTATATAATATCAATGTCTATCTTTTTATATTTATATAAATTACCTTAGGAATTTGAAATTTGTTTATAGTAGGGGCAGAGCAGAGAGAGAGTCCGTCAATTTACAAATAAATAAACTAATATATAAAGTCACTAAAATTATTAAGTTATAAGTGCAATTACGATATATAATATAATACGGCACCCGTAACGATCCAAAACTTATCAACATCATCAGTCACCGACTAACATAAAGAGCGTGAGAAAAGATTCTTAGATAATAATGTTTCATTTCTATTATAGTTTATTAATAAAAGTCACCAGAGTATTAGTATCAGACTACCCATAATTAAGCCAATTAAAAACACAATAATAAACAAAATATATATACAGAATGAAATTGACTATACTTATAATTATCATTTATATATATATAATATTATGAGAAAGAAAAGAAAATCTGCGATACATCTGAAGAGAGTAGATATATGAGCGGTTTAGGTACTTTCTTAAGACATTTCTAATAATATTACCTTAAGAATATAACAATCTTCTCCCATATGTCAGAATTAAAATAAAGAACTAAAATACATTTTCAGTGAGCTTATTTTTGTATACGAACTCCACCACATTATATAATAAAAAATTAATTTACTATTTTTCGATAAATAGAAATAAAATTATTAATTTAATAACCATTTAATATATGAACTTATATATATATTATAATAAAATATATATATATATATATATGAATAATAAGCCAATAATATATATATATATACTATATTATATAATATATAATATATATAGGTATATATATATATAATATATTATAAATAATAATATAATACAAAGTAATATAAAATCACCTATTACGCTGGTGAATATATATATATATAATATAACTATGACAAGTTCTATATCCTATACTCTAAATGAAAATA
>JABUQX010129065.1:0-22500 GCA_015478945.1 Trachelipus rathkii | reverse complement strand
TCTTCCTCCCTCTTAACAGTAAAGTTAAAATGATGAAGAAACTTTTATTATACAGGTTTGAAATGCACAACATTAGAAATACTTTTTTTTTCTAATGATTAAATATTTGAAGAATAGAAGGTCAATGGTGAGACGAAGCCGGTTCACGTGAACCGATAGTTGATTATATTTTCAAGAAAGCAAACTGGTAGTTGACTGTCTTCATTTATACATTGATTCTGACAAGGATAATTCTTCTTTCTTCACTAACAGAAAGCAGAATTTCTGTTTCAACTTCCAAAATGCTTGAAAATTTTCAGTGATGTTTGTGCGAAAATCTTTGAAAAGAAGAATCACATTTTTAAGATGATTTAACTTATGAGCAATTGGCTCTTGATTACAGATTTCAAAATATTTGAGGTTTTTGATGAAGGTTTTATTATATCTTGATCCATTTCAAGCTCCTCCAATACTTTGACAATTGCTCTAAAACTTTTATAATTCTAACTAACTCTAACTAACAATCTATGGTTACTTTCCACCCGCCTTGTTTCACATGGACCTCTATCCAAATGGTCGACAGGAAAAATTTTGGTCATTTTCCAAAAGAAATATGACGACCTTTTTTCTCATCAGTTTCAACGTGGAAGCTAATCCCAAATGGTCGACAAGGAAAATGAATGATTGGTCACATGGTCGACACTTGTAAAAAAGAAAATCTGGTTATTTAGAGTTTCTCTAAAGAATTCGACAAAACCTAACCTAACCTAACCTAACCTAACCCTAACTGCGTGCGCGCTGTACGGGAATTTTTTTTGATGTCGTTTCGACCATTTCCTTGTTTACAATTTGGGCTACTCCCCTCAATGTGTCGACGATTTTGACATTTGTAAAACAAATTTGTCGACCATTTTCTCTTTCGTTTTTACGTTCTACCATTTTGACAAATAGGATATTTTCGTAAAAATGTGTCGACACAGTGACCAACATCGTATTTTTGTTTCATATTATTGGTTATTATCGTAATATTTTTCTTATTAAAAATTATTTATTATTAGTTTATTATAATTAATTCTTCAATAATAATTAATTTATTGATCGTTGCATGTTATATAAATATTATATAAAATAATAAATATATAAAATATAATAATATATATAATAACACATATTAGAGTTAATTCTACTCCTCTTTAGAACCGTGCTCCACCTTAATAATCACTTGAAGCGTGCGACGGAAATTTCTCACCTTAACAAGCTGAGCATATATAAACAATCAGTCCTGAACTACCTGACAGTCATATATAGCTTTTAAGCTGATGCACGACTACCACACTTACAATTGCGTAATATAAATCACCATCTAGAAAAAGTAATGTACCTCGCCCAATACCCGACAACACTCCATCCTCCACAGGTCGATAGGACCTTGCGCACCCCCACGCATAAAAAAAACCATAGAGGTCATTCTCCCGCTAAGATACAAACCACGAGATAACTAGTATCTAACTACAACAAACATCTCACTAAAATTACTCCAAAGAGAATAACTCGAGTCATTCAAATACTAAAGTCATAGGAAAAACAACGATTTAAATACACAGAAAAATACTAATAAAAAGTTTAAAACCACCAAGTACACTCTGAGAAAGAAGGATGGAAGAAAATAATAGACAATTCTTACAATATGCAAACATAACGGTCCAAAAACTCCATATGACACAAACGAATATGCGGCCCATCGAATAGTAAAATGAAAAAATGTATATAGCGAAAAAAAAATCCGCCAAGATGGAGTTCAGGGAGTTCAGGGAGTCTGAACCCCCCTCCGAAATTATTTGAACTATCAAAATATTTTTCACGGTATAAGTCTCTTAATTTTAATTTATAAGAATAAAAATAATAAAAGCGATTTAGGAGTATATATTAAGAAATGAGTAAATATATTTATGGTTTTTTAAGATTTCTTAGTTTTAGTGGCTGTTGAAAGCGCAAAAGAAGCTTCTCTAGCAGAGAAGCTTGAAATAAATAAATAGCGAAGCTTGAAATAAATGGTGATAATAATCTGACTGGACAACGATATGATGATACAGTAGTGATAAAGAGAAGATTTAGAGGTGATTAAGCTGTTGAACATTAAGCTGTTGAGCGACATTGTATGTTTATTCACTCCTGTTCACATTCATGTGAATTACAACACATTAAAAACTTTATAAGACAGTGAAAACAATTGGTCCCTATTTTAGGTAACCAAGGCGAATAAATTATTTTAATAGGAAATAATTGGAAAAAAATTTTCAGGGACAAATTGATCAAAATGAAGACGAATGTTTGAACAAGTTGGCTAGAAAGTTATGATGGAATATTACGAATTAGAGAAGTTTTTAAAGTAAGTTGAAGCTTTTGAGGAGTTTGAAATGTATCAGGATATTGTATCTTCTTAAAAAAAAAAAACACAAATCTATTGAAATATGTAATCACGAGCGAATAGAATTCAATAGATTATAAGTTTAATTATAATTTCAACTTTTTTCAATCTCACTTGTCCACTATGTAATACATTACAGTCTCCATCGTTAGTGGCAGCAACTTTTCTTAATCTTATTGATAATGTGATGATGATTTGAAATATTTTCGGGCTAATAGATGAAAAATTTTCAAGCAATTTGGAAGTTACAACAGGAATTCGGCTTTCTGTTAATGAAGAAATGAGAATGTCGAGTCTCAAAATCAAATTTGATAAAATTGAAAAGAAAAACAACAAAATGGACTAAGTTCATTGGGTTATGAATTTTCAGACTAGTTAGAGAGGAAGTTCTTGAGTCATAGATCCATACTTATCAAGTTTAGTAAAGAATGTGCGAAAGAAAGTAAGTGGGAAAGTTGCGAAGGTATATTTTAAAAAATTATGTTGAAAGTTCGGAAGGAGCTTGAAAAGGATCATCAAGAATATGATTCAAAAACCACAAATTTCTATTTGATAGATCTGTAACCATGAGCTAATTTGGTATGAGCTAAATTATTATTTCGACTTTGTTCTTCACTTTTCCATTATGTACTACAATGCAGTCTCCATGATTAATAGCAACAACTATTTTTAATCTTATTAAAATGTTGATGTTTTGGAAAGATTTTCACTCAAAGCATTCGATAAGACAAGATTTATCATCACAACAGACACATTTGGAAAGTTGCATGCAGCTACTTTCGATAGTTTGTTAATAAAAAAACATTATGTAATCAGTCATAGTCAGAATCAATTAATAAATAAAAAGACAATTAATGATGATTTTTTCAAAACCTGGAGAAACAAGTTCATGAACCATTAGATTCAATACTTTACTCAATTTTGTTGTATTGAAAAATTGTTACGATGATTTGAAAAAAAAAACAAAAAAAATTCTATTAAAAATTAAGAGCCCATTGCTTAAAGAATTGGATTGTTATCTCACTCACAAAAACTTGCACTCCACAAAACATATCTTATCTCTAAAAAATGAAATTTCAAGACGTATTACCTATTCACAATATGATATCTACAGAAGGAAAGATTTATAACTAGGAATAGCTTTGATAAGTAGTTCATTTTAGCTTAAATAATATATATAAAACAAAAAAGTTATCACATCATTGTCGTCTGACGACCGGAAAAGAAATTAAAAAATTCCTGGGTTTATAAAACATTCTTTTATTATTTTTTTAGAAAATCGCATGCAATCCCTAGATTAGTTTTTATTGTCTTGTTATAATCCTTAGCCTTTCTTTATAGATATATAGTATGTTCTAAATATAATATTTTACAGAAGCATGTCGGGCTAATGGATACTATAGATTAACTATAATATATATACTGTATAGACTAACCTTTATATTATACTAAATATGTATATATACTATAGGTATATATATTTATATATATATATATAGTATCCATACCATCCAACCCCGCCGCCATTAGGGTGGTGCACACAGTGCTTACCCACGTTGCTCCTCTTGCTGCGTCTCCGATGCAGTTTTGGAACAGCCAGTAATCTGTATATATATATATTATATAGTATCTCGTATATATATATATATAGTATATAGTATATATTATATATATATATATATAATATATATATATGTATAGCAGTGCAATTTGAAATTAATTACCTATATATATCAGTATATATATGGAGTATATATATATATATATAATATATATTATAATATATTATTATAAGGTAATAATATATATATATATATAATATATATATATATATATATATATATTATATATGTATGAGACACCTATTATCTATCATTGAAATACTATAAAGATATATATATATATAGATATAAGGTAATTATAACTATATTACCGGTGCGTAGTATCCCCGGTAGGTAATATATATATATAAATTATGAGATTGATATTAAAGAAAACAAGTGTTTATATTATAAATATATGGATAATTACATAAATATATTAGTATATTTAAGATAGTATATTTTAAATATATATATTATACTATACTAAAGTTACTGATACTACTATATATATATATATATAAATTGATATATATATTATATAATATAATATATAGTACTAATGGATTTACTAGCACTATATATATAATACTCTAATTAATATAAACTAATTAATATCTATATAGTATATATAGGTTTTTAGCAGTTCTTTATACTATTATATAATATATAATATATATATATAGTTTAGTTATATCATATATATATATTAGTATATTATATATATATAGTATAATTAGATATATATATATACGCCACGTATGTAGTATATTGGATCATTAGTGGTATGGACATGAATTCCGCATCTTCGCATTTGCGGAAGCGATCCGCACCTTAAATTGACATCCCGCATCCGCTACGCTTCCTTTTGAAAAGATGAAGGATGTTGAGGATGTTTTCTACATTTGATTAAAAGCGATCATAAAATAAATATTAATTTGGGCATGCCCTTTGATCAATCGGTGCGAGTATTTATAACGGAATTAAATTCTTTTAATTTTGACATTCGATTTTCCGAGTATTATACCTATCAACGTATATATCATAATCTACCTATATAAATATTATTATATAATATCTAAGTCTATTGCTTCTGTCTGTTTCTTCTTTCTTTAATAAGGCGACTACTCCTCCTTCAGCGGAGATGTACAGAGAAAATCCGAACGGACGTGACCCCTTAGATATAACTGCCATCTTCCAACAACATGTTGGACCTAAACACATCAAATGCGAAACGAATGACCGCAAGATGGGCGTTTCACACCTGACTTGACTCCAACAATTTCGAACCCTCCCCAAGACAATAACACAGGCTTACACCTGTGCAATTTGATAACACAACCCCCCCTCATTCATTTCAAAACCTGCGTCCCTCCCAAAACTAATAAAATCCCTCAATCCTCAACCTCCATTAAGTGGAACATATTTTGAGAGAATTGTCAATCAATTTCAAACTCAAATTAATTAAGAAATGAAATACTTACGAAGAGATTCTGACAAGAAGCCTCCCTCTCTCAAAACACCCCTCTCCCCCCGTTCTATGGTTACGACTCCATTTTCTCCACCTCTCAACCTCCTCAACGCTCCCTCTTAACATTGATTGTCATAACTACATCCCTGTACCACACAAACCTCCCAGAATACCTCCACCCTTTTCCCGACACATTAATAAAATCCCAATCGTTCCATCCTCCTTAACATGACCACTTATAACATTTTCAATCTCTATATACGTCACCCCACCACCCCAAATCCCCCTCAAACAACCTCACACCCCCTATCAATATTATCCACATTTCCCTATCTTATTCTCGGAGGCGATTTTAACGCTCACCACTCCGCCATGGTATAAAGACTACCCCTCTGACCCCCGCGCAACCATATCCTTAACGAATTAGAATCCCTAATATCCTCAAATTCAAAAACCTTCCCACCGAAATCCCCTCCCCATAGCAAAACAAACAATCCCCCACTTCCCCTGACGTCATATTCTTTCCCCCCCTTACATCTCCGACTAACCTGCGACAACCACTATGATCTACACTCAGACCCACCTCCCCATTCTTATCCCATAACCTCCTTCCCCTCCCACAAACCCCCCCCCCAAAAAAGAACACTACATACACCAACTACAAAAAGCTAACTGGCTAGCATTCACTGATCACATCGAAACCCATATTAACCCTCACCAATTCGATAATCCAACATCCCTACACACCTCCATTATTCATTAAACAACTTAATCACCAAATCAGCTAACCAACCTACACATACCCAAAGGCCACAGAAAATTCTATAACACCAAACTCTCCCCTGAAATCGGCCAACTCATTAAACAAAGAAACTCTCTTCGAAAAATCAGACCATATACCCCACTCACCACTAACCAAATATCAAACCTCAATACCCAAATCACCAACCTCATAACCACCAACACCACCAAAAGTTTTACAGAATACTTACAATCCAACATCTCACTCATTGATAACAAGAAAACCTGGCAAGTCATCAAAAAACTAAATAACTCCCGAAACAACTCCCTCCCTCCCACGAATCCACCTCCTTACCTGATAACTCCCTCCCTTCTCCTAAACAACAATCAGACCGCCTAGCAAAACATTATGCTAATATTTCTCGCAAACCAACCCACCCCAATAACAGGAAAAAAAAAAACAAATCAGAAAACAACTAAATAACTCTCAACAACCCCCCTTTTACAAAACTGAAAGGATAGCAGAAACTATCAAAACCCTCAAAAACTCACCAGCTACGGGACCAAACTCAATCTCAAACCTACATTTAAAACACCTCGGTGAAAAAGCACTTCGCCTCATCACAGAAATTCTTCAACAAATCCTGGCAACTAAATTATATACCCTCAATCTGGAAAAAGCATTCATACTCCCAAAACTAAAACCAAAAAAAGACCCCTAACTACGCCCTCCTTTACCGCTCCAATCTCTCTCCTCTCCTCCATCAGTTAACTGCTGAAAAAATTAATATAAAACAATAATCTCCCCTCTCATCCACCTCCCAATTTCCAACAGACTTAAAAGCAACCACTCCATACTACAACCCTTACCTCCCTCACCCCAACACATCATCAATGGCTTCAACCAATCCCCCATCCCAATAGATCCAATCTCACAGCAATCGACATCAACAAAGCCTTGACACATGTCCCCACATGTTACATGAAAAAATCCCCAAATTCCTCCTAGAAAATCACGACAAAAATGGCTTTCTAATTTTCTCACTAAACCGTTTTGCC
Organism: Trachelipus rathkii; assembly: GCA_015478945.1. NCBI lineage: Eukaryota > Metazoa > Arthropoda > Malacostraca > Isopoda > Trachelipodidae > Trachelipus > Trachelipus rathkii. Next base: position 15,221 of record JABUQX010129065.1, on the reverse strand, counting down.
AAAGTTCTCCACAATAACATTCTCTCTCTCCCACTCCAATAAACTACAAAAACGGCGTCCCACAGGCCCATTCTACTCTCCATTCCTTTTCAATCTTTTCACAGCAGACCTGCCCATCCCTACCCACCAATCCATCAAACTTGCAGATGATATCAGCCTCATTTCCCAACATCCAGACGTAAATATAGCCACTCTTCACACCCAAGAATACTTACAACAATTAGAAACTTGGTTACTCTCCAATAGAATGACCACCTCCCCCCACAAATCCTCCATCACCCTCCTAACCACCGACCGCCACCAATCTTCACTCCATCCAATAGTTTTCCTGAACAACAATCCCCTCCCCGTAAACAAAACCCCAAAAATATAGGACACCTAGGACACACACATGACGTTCTTCCCCCCCCATCCAACCCAAATTAACTACATCAACTCAACGCGAACTAAAACACCCCCGAAGACCCTTTCCCAACACAACTTCAGTGACAGGAAACATGCCCTCACCACCACTTATAAACAACTCCTCAGAACAAACATAAACTATGCCTATTTGTAATTCAAAAAAATTACAAATCACACAAAACCCCGCCCTTAGAATTATCACTGGATACACCAAAACTACCCCTATCCAACATTTACATGACGAGACTTACATCCTTCCTATCTCCACCCACCTGGAGATGGTGGGGACCCAATTCTACCAGAAAACCCTAAATCCAACCCACCCATGTCACCAAATATTCTCCAACCCCTCCCGACACAGACTAAAATCCCCACCCTCCTCATCAGCCAAATTCTATAATGACATCTACAACATAATTCCCCCTCCTCCTCCTAATAAGACATGGCTCACTCATGCATACACAACTAACTAACACGTACCTACAAAACCACCCCAATAACAATTTACTAAACTCCCCCTCCCCAAAATCTCCCCTATAGAAGAAACACTGTCCAGAAGAGGCCAAATTGACCTCGCCCGGGGCAGATCAGGTCATCACCCAAAACTTTTACAATATAAATATAGATTCAAACTAAACAATGTTACCTCCCCCACCTGCACCAGATGTCACAATTCCCAGGACACAATAGAACACCTCCTTCTGGGTGCTCCGCTCCGACGCCCCCCGTGCCGACTTCTCTATATCTTCCATCTCGACCGTGAACCGCCCAAGACAGGTGGCCTGATTCCGGAAGCAGTATTGTGGCCCTTCCAATTGAGTGGGCCAGGGCAGAAGATTATGTATGCTATATATTATATATATATAATATATATATATATATATATAATATATATATATATATATATATATATATTATATATATATATATAAATATTATGTATAATTATTATGATATATAATATATATATATATATGCTAAGTTCTGTATTATTATTAAAAAAAGAAAAAGGTCTTTCAGAAACTTCTGTATTAATATACTGTGAACGATAACGTTTATCTCCAACTGCACCAAAATACGGAAAAGAGAGAAGGTAAAAGACAGATTGCAAAAGATAAAACTGCAGACTGCAGGGGCAATCAATTAGTTTGGGTTGGGTAGGTAGGGCTAGCAAAAACAGAAGACAGAAATACAAATACAAATATTAAAAAAGATACCTGACAAAAAGAAGTTATTGAACATCTTCAAGCCCATACAAAGTAAAGAAGATATTGAAGAAATCAAATAAAGAACTGAAAAAAATTAAGAACTGAATAAAAATAAAGAACTAAAAAATAAAGAACTGAAAGAGCTAAAAGAATGCAAAAAAAAAAAAGAAGGAATTTAAAGAAGTGCAAAATTGGACTCCAAGCATTTGCCAAGAGTAACAAATTCTTCAAGGAACTTTTAGCAAATCATAAAGGCTAAAGCAGCCCTACATTTTAAAACCATAAATCCCATTTCTTTGGACATTTCCATTCATTAGTATTGAAAGCTAGTTGGCATAAATATTGTTTGAAAGTAAAATTTAACGTAAGTTTTAAAGGTGAACAATATATAAAAATGTTTCAAAAGTGACTAATTACTGCAGCAAGATACTACATTCAATCAAACAATTTGTTATAGAAAGATTTCTATAAAATGAAAACTTCAACAAAGTTTAATATAAAGTTTATTTGGGTTTTATCGGTTATGTGTGAATGAATATAGCCGAAGTCATAGTGTTTTGACAATTTACCCTTTCGAACAAAATTTATTAATATTCAAACAATTGCTAATATATATATATATATATATAATATATAGTATATATATATATATATATACTAAAAAAATATTTATGTACTAATACAAGAAATCTGTATATATTATATATGTTATATATATATATATCATTAACTATAGACACGTATATTAAATCGACAAATTTTTACTTACGTATTGCATAAACTATAACATAAAACGGGAATTTAATATATAAAACATTTTTTGATTTCAACTATTGATTCATACAAAAACTGTAAAAAAAATTAATTTATTTAACATTTATTAATAACGAACTTAAAATTGTAAAAGTCTTACACCTGGCACATGTACCTCTGATTGACGCTTGAAACCTGCATTAGGTTGTTCTCTGAGAGCAGGAAGTTGCCAAAACCCAATTTATATATATATAGTATAATATATATATATATATATATTATATATATATATATATATATATTATATATTACTATATATATATATAATATATAATATATATACTATATATATATATAATAGGCCAGCATGGCCGAAGAGTGTCAGGCATTAACCGAAAACTATAACATCTACCCAGAAAATAAATACATTTTTTTGATTGTCAGCAAGATTTCATCGACAGAAACTTAAAAAAATTTAATTTATTTTAATATTTATAATAACAACTTAATATTAGTAAAATCTTACAGACCTGGCAAAGGCTGGCACCTGTCGCTCTGATTGACCTTCGAAACTGCCATTAGTTGCCTCTCGAGAGCAAAAAGATGCCAAAGGGGGTATGCCATTTTTTACGCTTTGAGGGAATATGTTTTTATTTTAAGTCTTTTTATATCCTTTTTTTAAGGGGTTCGACCGACTCGGAGGGAAGAGGGGGGACTGTCGTCCCCCAGTCGTCCCTGGTAGGGTCCGAGAACCTCGACTCTATCCATGCGTTTCCTGTTTAACACCCGGAGGTATTCGTTAGTTTAAAAAAAAAAATTTCACATGTTGTGCACCTTATGGCGTTTCCTCAGACTCGGAGTACGTCCGGCATTTTCAAATTCTTCTCAAAAAACTGTAAATTTTCTTTTTCAACATTCTTAACAATTTTAATTTTTTCTAATAAGCGTTATATTTTTTCTAATACTTTTTTTCTTAATTTTCCAGGGGGTAAAAATGTCTCCTTGGATTAACTAAAATGATATTTATTTTCGAGTACCTGTTATATGTTTTTAGTTACATACCTGCCTGGCCTTTGTCGGGATGCTGACCAGATAATACTAATATATTATATAATATTATATAATAATATATATATATATAAATATATATATATATATATATATAATATAGATATATATACTATATAATATATATATATATATATTTATTATATTATAGCGTAAGCGTGTATGGTTTAGGGTTGTTAGGTTAAGTAAGTTGAGTGTAGGTGTATAGTAGACTCGTATTATGATTTTTTATAGGTGTATCTTTGGGTTAGGGTTAAGTTGGCCTACATAAGATTAAATAGATACAATTATGGAACTTCGTTTTCAGCACTAGTATTTTTTAGTAGGTGTGAAGGAATGCTTTTGTATTAAAGCCTGTTTTCGTTTTTTGCCATTTCTGCTTTAACGAATGTAAGTAATGCTGCGAGTTGCGTTCGTTTTTGTGTCACTCTTAGCAGCATAAAATCGTCCGAAATGCCCACCGTACGTCAAGGAATTTTTCCGTAATTAATGTTAGGGTTGATAAATTCCCGTGCTTGCTGATTAAGGCCGTCTTCCTGCAAAAATGCAAACACAAACTCGCGCGCGCCATGGTAAGGGCGCCGTTTAGAGAATATGAATCGTTCATTCAATAAAATCAGCTTTAAATTAATTTCTTCCAAATCGCGAACCCATCACAATAGTTGATCATTATTTGTAATATAAACCATTTTGTTATTTTTTTTATTTCTGTTTAATGTCCAAAATCCACGTTGCTCTTCGCATACAACAGGCTGATTCAATTGTTGTAAAGCAAAAGTGTGAACTTCAAGAATGCGTGTCGTTTTTTGCACGAAATTTAAGTGCTAAATAAGTGGTTTTGTTGACTTTATTTAAAAAAAATGTGTTCGTATCATCGCAAAATCGATATGGATATGATCATTCACTACATAACCGACAGTTCCGACTTATTTGTATATTAAGTAAATATAAGTGGTTATTTTTGTATTTTAACATTGCAGACAGGACTTGTCTCAACTGTTTCATAGCAGATGAAAAATAAAAGTGCAATTATGAAGCATCGCATGCAATTATATCTAGTGAAGGAAGATACTACGCGACCACACTACACTACCACAAAAAAAAAACAAAAATAAAGAATAAAAAAAACAAACACAAACTCTACTAATATATTATATATATATATAATATATATATATATATATATATTTATATATATATAATATATATATAATATATATATATATATATAATATATATATTTATATATATATATATATACTATATATATATATAATATATAATTATTATATTAGTGATTGGGGACGATTCCCAAATTTCCAGCGCGATGCGATTCCGATAACGGGATGCAGTCAAAGTCATCCGGATTCCCTTCAATTCTTGTACATATATATATATATATATATATATATATATATTATATATACTACTATATAATATATAATATAGTATTATATATATATATATATATATAATCTATATATAATATATATATATATATATTAATATATATATATATATTATATGATTAATTTGCTAATCAACTAATTTTAGAAATTAAAACCTTAAATAATGTTATGAGAATTCTCTTATATTTTTAATTTGCTAAAGAAATTAATTAGTTAATGTCCTTTTATTTTATTTAATCTCACCGAAAAATAAGTGAGCAATTATTTAAAGATCTTACAAATAAGATGAACAATTTTCTAGGAAGGACACCACCAAAGGCTGAACAGGTTGCCTTTATTCGAATGACCCACACCATTGATGAAGGAGGCTTTCAATAAATAAGTCTTCATTATTTTTTATATTGGCTATTTCTGACTTTTGTATAACATCTTCGAATTTTTTCACCATATGTCTTTCTCCTTTAGGAATGAGTTTCTTTTGCTGTCGTTTAAGAAAATCTTATTTACTTTCTTAAACAAATCCTCATTAAATCCGGATAAAACAGCTTTAAAACGAAGTTATATCTATTATCTTATAATCAGCTCACTTTTTTCGGGCTCTTCGATTCTGTTGATAAATTAGAAGAGATCTGAAGATTGGTTTAAAGTAGTGGGAACTGTTTTCCTTTCCTTATACAACATATATCGTCGCACATCCATTGCTTAAAAGAATATTTCCACTTTTTTACTTCATATTCATCATTATTTTTCCAACTATCTAGTTCTCTTAGCAGCGACAGAGATTCTATCAGTAAAGTAATGGCGAATCTATTTTTTACTGAATTTTTCCATGCTGATATGTAGAACCAAGTCCCTGCAATATATCCCTTTTTCTGACGATTAAAAAAAAACTGGCAAACACTGTTCATATGTAAGGAATTACTTGCCCGATTCTACTGATTGTACCTTGTGGCTGCAATGAAATTTGTAAATTAAAAACTAATCTTTAAGTTTTTTTAGGCAATTTTTCAGAACTTTCCGTTGTTTTCTAAACATGCAGGTTTGAATGATCACTGCAATATGAAATGAGAGGAACTTTTTGTTCAAACAATTTTTTGAAATATAGATATATATTATATTATATATATACTAGTATATATATATATATAATATATAATTTATATATTTAATATATATATATATATATATATAATACTATAATATATATATATATATAATTATAATTTAATATTATATATATTATAGTGTGTGTGCTTGTGGTAAGATTAAATCTAGTTTTGATATTCTTCATACTTGCAATTCAGCTTGAGGAGAGTTATTTAAAAATTACTACGATTGTGTTTGCGATATGGATATGATTTTTTCACGTCTATTTGTTCAAATATGGCATCATTGAGAACTATTTGCAAAGAGTGTAAAAAGCAAGTAATGTCCTGAATCCTGCTTGGTACATCCTGCCAAGCCAGTATTAGTGCGTTACTCTCCTTACTATATGAATGAATTTTAGTTAGCAGAAAATTGAATTCTTCCATAACATTTTGAAGCCAATCACTTATATTAGATGCTGTGTGAGATAGCGTGAAAAGGTGAGCTCGAAAGATAGCAAAGCATTTTATATTGAATAGCTTCCAATTATTATTACAAACCTACAAGGCATATATCCTGCTTACTTACGAGTCAGGGAATAGATATTATAAAAGCAATTTACAAATCTGACTATACGAAACATTGCAAATAGAATGATTGCCATGACTGTCCTGAAATCTTAACATGATTCTTAGGTCTAGCGTAAATGATGCGCCGCTCAATCAGTTTTCTTTAATTAAATAGAATTTAAGGAAGAACTGAAATTAAAAATAATACGGCAAATCTTTGAATATATTGTCTTTGAAATATCATAAAGAACGAATAAAAATTATTTTCAGTTTTTATTTTCAGATTGTATTCCAAAGAATCGGTACAATTTTGTCGATTCCGATTCGATTCCGGGATTCCTGGAAAACATCGATTCTTCCGATCCGTGCGATTCCGATAATCGTCCATCAATAATATATTATTATATATATACTATATATTATAATTATATATATAATATATATATATATATATATTATATATAGTATATTATAATATAATCTATATATATATATATATATATAATGATATATATATAATATTATATATATATATATATAGTAATACTATAATATTATAATATATATATATATATATATATTTATATTATATATATATATATTATATATATATATATATATATAATATTATATATATATATATATAATATATATATATATCTATAAATATTATATATAATATATTATATATATATATAATATAATATATATAATATAATTACTTATATAATAATTATTAATAAATATATATATATATATATATATCATATATTATATATATATATATATATATCATATATATAATATTATATATTATTATATAAATATAATATATATATTATATATATATTATATTATATAACTAGTATATATACATATATATTATATATAATATATATATAATTATATATATAATATACTATATATATATAATATATATATATATATAATATTATTATATATATTAATATATATAATTATATATATATAATAAGGACTTAATCTATGCGAATTGCGTTAATAATTTGTAGTCTTATTTTTTCGTATGATATTAATTATCTTTGTCTTAATGAGAAAAGAAAAAAAAAGTTTTTTCACTGCGATATTCAGTACTGTTAAGTGAAGGACAGGAATCTACCGTCCCACACAACGATTACATTTAAGTGACTTTTATTTCTTTCCTTATTGTTTTTTTAACAATTGAAATGACTGCCTTGAATAGCCAAATATTTTTCCTTTATCTGTCTGTGATGAATAAGGAAATGTAAGAGGAATATTATATAAACAACGCCTACATGTCTTGAATATTTATACATGTGGTATTCCAAAATGTATATAGGATATAGTTAAGAGATACTAAGATGACTGGTATTTTAACTGTCTTGAAGTATTCATGACTGCTGAAATTAGCTTATTTTTATCAAGAAAGATTTCCACTGTTAATTTATAAACTCAGATTGGTGTCTGACCTGGGGGGGGAAATTTAAGCAATTTATATTTTGGCATGTTCTGGTCAATGATGATCTTCTTAAGCTACTGTGCTTGTATCATCTTTCCTATGCACAGGTGAGAATCTATAAAATTACTTTGATGGGTTTCGTTAATTAAAATAGTGTCTATTTACGTTTATTAACTTAACGCATTGTATATAAAAAAAAGGGAAAAAAATCTTTAGCATTGATCGGGCTCGGAACGATAATGAACGATTCGAGTAGTTAAAAAATTTGAATATTTTAATAGTAAAAAATTTACCTTGATTTTATTCAATTTACAAGCAACTCATTTTCAATGTCAGTGATCTCTGTGTTTATATATTCAGTTTCACTATTTGCATATAATTAGAGATGAAAGAATGTCTATAAGAATCGCTTCATCTTGGATTACATCAAAAAGTTCCGAAAATCTAGGAAATAAATCAGACAACCACCTCAGTTGACGAGTTTTCGCTTAAGAAGCTTTAAAAACTGTATTAACTATTACAAACCCCTCTCTCTCTCTCTCCTCGTCTCTCTCTTTCTTCTATCTCTCTCTCTTCCTCTCTCTTCTCCTCTCTCTCTTCTCTCTCTCCTTCTCTCTCTCTCTCTCTCTGTATATTATACGATATTATATATATATATATATATATATATATATATATATTATATAATAATATAATATATATATATATACGCTATACTATATTATATATATATATATACTATATACTATAATATATAATTTAATTAATATATTATAATATATATATATATATAGTATATTATAAAGACATTCTGCCGTGGGAACAAGATTTACCACCATCAGCCGCCTCAATCCAGATAAAGTGGATAGGGGGTCATGATGACGGCCTAGCAAGGCGTTGAGGTTAAGAAGATTAACAGTAGTTACTGGACAGGTTTCGTATATAATAAAATAAGAGGCGTAAACTCGTACGCGTTTCTCCATTCTTGGTGTCTCACACATTGACTGCGGAAGCGTGTTGTCGAATAACTCCTTATCCACATTGGGGTGTGATCGGTTAGTTTAAGGGGGGGTGGGTCATTCCTATTTTTAGTTTTATTTTATTATTTTTTACGTATTATTTGTTAATGATTGTATGTAATTTTGTATTAACATTTGTTAATTAATTTATGTTAAGATAGTTTATTTATATTATTTTGGTAATCGTGTTCAACAGAGCGTTTGACGGCGGACTGGGCATTTTGCATCGCATGACGGTGCACCGGCAACCGCACATACTATTAACGATGATTTACGGAACATGTATTCCTCAAACTTGACAAACCCTCAGTTTAGGGGGTGACTGTACCTTTTCTGGGGGGGTCGTAGGGACGAGGTACGGGGGCATGCGCGCAACCCCCGGAAGGGGGGGTGGCGGCGGCCCCAAAACTTTGGATTATTTGACAGTAAAGGATGAAATCCGGTAATAACACCTTCTATAGAGGTATCCTCGGTCGAGAGCCGAGGTACGTGGTGCATGCGCACACCCCCAGAGGGGATGCTGGGCCCCCAAGTAGGGAAATGACTGTGAATGATGAAATTTGGTAATAATCACCTTTCTAATAAAGGTTCCCGATCGTCCAGACGAAGGTACGTATCCTCGGCAGCCCCAGAGCGGTGATGCCCGTCAAGTAGGAAAAGACCGTAAGAACGATGAAACTTGGTAAAGTATCCACCCTTCTTATAATGTATGCAATACAGGAAGGGGTAAAGTGACACTATTCCAGTCCATATGGTGTTAAGGGGGAGCTTCATAACATTGAATATTGACGTAGACAGAGTTTGAAACTTGGTCAACACCCTTCTTATAAGGTAGATCGCCTGTAACCAAGACAGATGTTAACGTGTCGGGTACGCCCATTAAAGGGCGTGCTGTCTCCAAAGCTTGAAATTAATCATAGAGCGTGTGGAAGAACGTGGGGTATACCCTTTTTTATAAGGCAACTTTGCGCTCGCGCTGACGAAGTTTCATGGTCGCTACGGGGCTCCATAATGGTGTTATGGACTGGAGCCCAAAATCCTTGGATAATTGGAGATAGAATAGATGAAATTTGAGCGTATACAAAAACAAAAAAAAGGGAAGGGATACAAAGACTGGTAGAAGAGCACGGAGCTTGAGTTGACCCAAGGGTCTTATTTTCAAATTAAGTATTTTTTTAAATTTTATTATTTATATTTGTTTTTTTTTAAATTTTATTTTAATTTTTCCTTTTTTTATTTTTATTAAAATTATTTTGTTTTTACTAAATTTTTTTATGCTTTTCATGTAATAACGTGAAAATTGCCTTTTTAGCATCATCTAAAGCCAGTAAATTCATGTAACCAAACACCCCACACCCCCCCCCCCCCCCTTCCCTATCTTTTTCTCTACTGATACCTATTTACTTTTTTTTTTCAAGTATTTTTAATTAACATAACACAAAGCTTTTATTTATTTTATCTTATTTTGATTACATAAAATATTATATTTTTACCCTTAATTTTTTTTATTCTTTTTATGTTATAATTAAAAAATTTGTGTTTCTGACATCCATCTAAAGCAGTAAATCATATGCATCAAACCACCCACCCCCCCCCCCCACCGACCCTCCATGACTAGTTGATTATTGGATCTATTGCATCTATATTGATTTCCAAATCATATTTTTTTGTATAACATAACACACTTTTTAATTAATTTTTATTTTTTCTTTCAAAAAGTTTTTTTATTCTTTTATTTTATAAATTAAAAATGTTTATAAATAAAAATTTGCCGTTTTTACTATACGGCCTAAAGCTAGGGTAAAGTCTAATAAATCAAACCACACGGTTTCCCCTCCCCCCTAACTAAAGGAAATTTCAAACAAAAATATATGATAGATTAATTTCTCTCATCAGACAAGACAATCGTTTGCAATGTTAAAAGTTTCACCTGTGAATACTTTGATTTTTTAGCGCTAACGAGGCCATTGTGAAAATGTATGTGTAACTAGGTCAGAGCTGGGCTTGCGCCAAGCCAAGTTTTGCAGCCTATGCGCATATGGCGCATCTATTATTTCGTAGGGCAGCAAAGGGGCGCACAATTTTTAACAATGGGACTAAGCCATTGAGGCATCATCAGCTAATTCTCTGCGAGACATAGCGGCGCCTATGAACAGGAACAAAGCAGTACATGTTTTTTTTTAACCCTTAAAAGTTAGAGCTTAAAAGCATGGCTAACTTGTATCATTCTAAAAACAAAACATTATCATCAGTCATATGATGATATACTATATATATAGTAGTAGTATTATATATATATATATATATATAATATATATATTATATATTAATATATATATTTATATATTTATATATATATTATATATATATATTAATATATATGCTAGTTCAGTAGTTCTTAACCATATTATAATAAATTGCAACTTATGGACTCTGAAAATTTGCAAACTTCTGCACAGCTCGTGTTTGGACCTTCTGGGGGAGTAACAATGGCCACAAGGATGGGGAGAAAAGGACGTGTAATATTATTATTTTACGGTGTTTTTATATCCAAAATTAGTATAATGTTGTTTTTCTGCTTATAAAACAAGCAATGATTTTTATTATCGCACTATAAGTTTTAACTATTGCCAAAAATAAATTGTTAGCGGAACAGGACATCCGGCCGGTGAAAAGTCGCAGGCGCAAAGGTGCATAGGCGGGCATTGATGTGACAAAAATATAGCCGCATAGGCGCTAGGCGCACTGATGTGCGGCAATCAGAAGGAAAAGACGAGAAGTTGGTGGAGGAGAATGTGGAGTATGTGCTTGGATAGATACATGACTTGGAATTATTTGAAGAAGAAGCGAACGCATTTGCAGTTCAATGCTGACAGCTGATAGTGTCTACGTGGGAGCTGAAGTAATATATATATATATATATATATATATATATATATATTAATTATATTAATATATATATATTAATATATATATAATAAATATTATATACTACTAAACTCAACTATTATATATATATATATTATATTATATAATATTATAATATATCTTCTTTATATATAAATCATATATAATATATATCTATAATATAATATAATAAATATATATATATATATAATATATTATATATATATAGTATTTATATATATATATTATATATTAATAAATATTTATTCTTAATATATTTCTTCTTAAAATGCGACTAATGTTTGTGCTCCTCAATTGTCATATTTGGCAAGTTTTGTCGCTTTATATATATAGCTAAATATAATAGTAATATATATATATATTATATATATATAATATATATAAATATATATTATATATTAATATATATTTATATATATGTATATATATATATATAAAAACGGTATATATAATATAATTATATATTAATTATATATAGGTATATATAACTTATTATATATATATATATATATGATTATATATATATATATATATATATATATATATATATTATATATATAATATACTTTTTCTTTACTTCCTCACCCTGGCCCTGATCTTCAAGCTGCCACATACGCATCCAGATACCCCGCGGCCGCTACCGGCGCGTCGTCACTAGATCATCTAGGCTGAAAGTAGTTCCAGATTGTTCTGGGTAAAGAGTTGGATTGACAGGTGAGAAGAAAGTGGGACATTTGTGGTGAAGTTATTTGGATTGAGGGTTGAATCTGTGTTTGTAATATTGGTAGGTTTGGGTGGCGGCGCATCTTAATTTGGCCCATGATGACTGACTAGTGTTTCTGAAGGTGAGTTGAAAATTCTGGTGCTAATTTCCTGTGTGGAATGTTTGTTTAGTATGTTTGTTTTGGTGGTCTGGTGTCTTAGGTAAGTTTTCTGTTGTGCTTGCGGTGTGGATGTTGTTTGGTGTATATGTGGTGATATTATGGGGAGTGTGGGGATTTGGTTCAGGTTTGTTTGCTAAAGTAGAACTGAGTGAAGAAGGAGGTGTTAAAGTCTGTGGTGGGATGGCGATTTGGAAGGGCAATGTGATATGGATATTGGGGTGTTTGAGTTTTTGCCAAAGAAATTGTGTGCACATCATCAGGTGTAAATGTTCTAAGGTTAGTATATTGGTTTTCATACAGGTGTTGGGTTGTTGTTGTTGTTTGTTGTTGTGTTTTGTTTGTTGTTTGGTTGGTTTGTAGTTGTTGTTGCTGTTGTTTTGTTGTTGTGGGTTGTGTTGTTTGTTGTTTGTTGTTGTTGTGGTTGTTGTTTGTTTGTTGTTGTTGGTTGTTGTTTGTGTTGTTGTTGTTGTTTGTTTGTTCGTTGTTGATATATATATATATATATTTATATTATATATATATAAATATATATATATAGTATTATCTAATTATATATTATATATATAATGTATTTATGATCAGGGCCGAATCCTATGCTTGCCTTAGGCATGTTGGCCTTCGCATGCTTGAAATGGAAAAAGTATATAATAATAAAAATTAATTTGACTCGATCAGTATGCTGTGATTTGAGAATAAAGTTTATAATTATCCTTCTTCTAGCACTTTTATTAACAATAAATTCAAATTTATATTTAGGTTTCATTCTCTAGCAGCCAAGATAGAAATATAATCATTTACCACTGGAATACGCGGAAGTTATGCTTGCGGGGGGGTAGACTTGACCGCCTGCCTTTCTGGGGATAAATTTAAGATCGTAATCAGGGGGGTGCGCAGGGGGGAGCATTGGAAATTATTCACAGAGCCCAAACACTATAAAGCTTGCGGAAATCCTAACACAGAAAGCAATTGTATGCGAGCGAGAGAGGGAGGAAACTCATTTGGGGTCCTTTCTTAGTGCATTAAAAATTAGTATAGGTTTTTGTATCATGCATGTTATAGAATAATTTTACAAAAAATAATCTAGGAATAAACAATTTACGTATAAAAACACTTAATCAGGCCCAGTGCATGAAAATAAAATGAAATAACTATAAAATAGAATTTTGATTAAAAATGATAAAAAGTTTGTCACATAAGTGCATGGTTTAAAAAAGGGTCGTGGGAAATTATGAATGATCCCATTTTCCGTTTTGCAAGTAAGCCTGTATTTCAATTGCAAATTTCATTATATATATTTATATATATTAATTATATATATATTATATATTTATATATATTATTATATATATATATATATATATAATATTAATATAATTTATTATATATAATATAGTATAATAATATATATATAATATAATTTTATATAATATATATATAATATAGTATTTATATGGTGACTAGAATTTATGTTTAGGGATTGAGCTATTAATAACTTTTCGCAGAGTCAAAATTTTCGGTCGAATTGGCCCCTGATTATATAAATATTATCCCTTACTAATATACTACTTATACTCTATTTATGATTAATTAATGTTTATAATAATATATATAATATATATATTTTACTATACTTTAATAAATATTATAACTAATAATTAATATAGTAGTATATAATTATAAGATTAAATATATATCGCGTATTTATATAGGTATAAATATATACTACACCTATATGATAACCTAGTACCTATATATTATTATTATAATATATATATACATGATATATATATTAATATATATATATATATTATATACTATATTATATATATATATAGTTTATATTATTAATACTAAACCTCCCCCCCTAAATATATATAGTATATATATATATTTACTATATAATAGTTAGTAAATTGATTTCGTCCTTCAATACATAAAAATAGATTAGTACAAAAAAAAGATACGTTTGTTGGTGATTAGTTACCCGTCTTTCCGGCCTCCTTGGATGAGTTAGAAAGATTCATTACAGAAAAACAAATGAACTTCACTTTTTCTTTTCATTCACACAATCTATATGTCTCACATGCTCTGTCGGTCTCAGTAATACCAGCACATAATGTATCCGATTAGAATTTCTAAGTGTTGAACTTACCGGTGGTTCGCGTAGTATCGTTTAATCTACAGCATCCCACCCAGCGTGCCAACTCGGTTCCTTAAGGCAAATAACATTGAAAGATTTATATTATTAATATTTACACTTTATATACAACCTCACACTATTAACCTAATTTTATTATACTATTAACTATATATATATATTATATATATATATATTATGTATATATATCATATTATATATATATTATAATATATATATTATATATATATATTATATATATTCTTTTCTCCAGCGGTCTTTTCCATTAGGGACAC
>JABUQX010129063.1:0-13979 GCA_015478945.1 Trachelipus rathkii | reverse complement strand
AGCCGGAGGCCGGAGCCGGAGCCTAATTTTTTTTTTTTTTTTTTTTTTCTTTTTTTTTTTTTTTTCTTTACCTGGAGTCAAAATTAAGCAAGGGGTACGACAATCGTTAAGTCGCAAACCACTTATTTTGGGTAGAGCCTAACTGTGCTGGATCAAGACGAATTTTTAAAATTGTTAGACGTTTGTAGGTTATTTTAAATATGCATGAGTCGGCGCGGCAAAAAAAACACTTTACTGACTCAGCCAGCCCCGTTAACCAAATCCATAATTTCAATCCAATATTTTTTTTGCCATACAATTTGCAGTGTAAAGTGGTGGTCGTTCGCATGCCTAATTAAATAAATGTTTAATTATCATTGTTAATCCTAGTACGTGTTGTTTTTTTGTTTTTTTTTTATCAAGAGAAGTTTAATTTCTCCTCTGATTCACAAAGGAAAACCGTGGCTCTCAAGTTCTATTTTCCTTTATTAACAAACAACTGTAACTTATTTCTTTTTACCTCCTATAGTTCACAATGTGACCCAATTCTTCTAGAAACAATAAGATTTTTTACTTTGAGTATTCTTGCGATCCAAATGGAGTTAATATATGGCGGGTCTGAAAACTTAAACAAAATTGTTAGAGTTGAACATTTTCGTAAATTTTTTTTCGGTAACCAATTTTAAAGGAAAAAATTTTTAAATTAATAATTTCACTATATTATATATAAATTTATATCTATATTTATATTTATATATAGTATATTCTAGTATATTATATATATATAATATATATATATATTATATATGTAGTTTAGAGTACAGTGAATATTGGATGCCGGAAGTAAAACCGGAAGTAGACGATCGACCGCTTGAAAAACCTACAATTAAATTTTGATGGTATATTTAGGGCGTATCTAAATAAACATTTTGGAGGCTTCGAAAATAATAAAATTATTAATAATTAATTAATTAATTTAATTAATTAATTAATTATTAAAATAGAATAATGTTATATTAACAATTATGATTAATACAGATATATAAAACATTAACTAATAAATAATTAAAATTGTTTTTATATTGTACTAATTCCCGAATATTATTTTTTTTTATTTGACCGCGTTGCGTATAATTCTCACGCAACCGGTCTTGTTGTTTCCCCGCAGACGCCCACGTGTAGCCCGCACCGCACCGCCCCCGCTACGCCCAACGTCCGGATACCCGGATATCCGGCTGGAGAGTTTAACTGTTGCATGGTCTGAGCCCCAAAATCGGAAATGGTCATAATTTTGTTTTGAAAAATTTTTTTTGGGTATTTTTTAAATTTTCCATTATATAAGGTACCCACATCATATATTGAGTTAAATAGCCGTACACCCCAAAAAGGGCGGGGTCTCCAGCCCCAAAAAACTGAGATATTGACGTAGAAGGCCCTGAAACTGGGTATACACGCTCCATATAAGGTACCCACATCCATATGTGGAGTTAAATAACCGACAACCCTAAAGGGGGTTGTCTCAGCCCCAAAAAACCTGAAATATTGACCGGGCGTAGGAAGGGGCTGAAACTGGTATACACCCCTTTTTTTTTTTCAAATATAAGGTAAAAAAATTAATTATGGAGTTAAAATAAGAGTACACCCTAAATAGGGGTCTCCAGCCCTCAAAAAACCTGAAATATTGAGTAGAAGGGCTTGAAACTTGGTAACACCCCCATATAATGGTACCCACATCATATTATGGATGTTAAATAACCGCCTACTACTCCCAAAGGGCCGACTTAAAGGGGGGGAATACAACCCCCAAACCTGAAATATTTAAATAGAACGACGAAACTTGGTATATACCCTTCATATTAGGTTACCCACATCGATATATGGAGTAAATAATAACCGTACACACCTTCACGAAGGGGCGGTCCCAGCCGATCACCAAAACTCTAAATTGTATTTCATTTAGTAATCGTGATGCGAAACTTGGTGGGGGAAATTTAACATCCACCAAGACCCCACATAATCTAATTATGGAGTTTAAAATAACGTATACCCCAAACGGGGGGTCCCCAGCCCCAAAAAAAACCTGCAGATATTGTACGTAGAGCTCCGAAACTTGGCTCTATACATGCATTTTCTGATTATAATGTAAATTTTTATTACAAAAAAAAATAAAAAAAAAAAAAAAAAAAAAAAAAAAAAAAAAAAAAAAAAAAAAAAAAAAAAAAAAAAAAAAAAAAAAAAAAAAAAAAAAAAAAAAAAAAAAAAAAAAAAAAAAAAAATTATTTTTTATTAATTATTAAAAAAATTTACTTATTTTTAAAAACCCATAAAGCAGTTAATCATTAAATCAAACTACCCACCCCTCCCTTCCATTGCAATCATTTGATCTATTGATTCTGATTGACTATTGATTTCAATTCATATTTTGTATAACAAACCATATTTTTATAATTAGTAAAAAAAAAATTTGTATTTTTACATACCCTAAAGCAGTAAATCAGTAAATCAAACTACCCTCCTGTCATTCCGTGATCTATTGATCTATTGATCTATTGATCTATTGATCTATCGATCTATTGATGCAAGTCATATTTTTTATTAAAATTGATGTTTTTACAATAAATGCCAGTAAATCGAGTAATCAAAAACCCTCCAAACACCTTCCTACCCTTCCGTGATCTGATTGATCTATTGATCTATTGATCTATTGATCTATTGATTTCAAGTCATACTTTTTTTTTTGTTAAAATTGTTATGGTTTTACATACCCTAAAGCAGTAAATCAGGTAAATCAGTAAAATCAGTTAATCAAACATCAGTAAATCATAGTACCATCAACCCTCCTACCCATCCATCATTCGTGATCCATTGACTATTTGATCTTATTGATCTATTGATCTATTGATTCAAGTCATATTTTTTTACTAAAATTGTTCATGTTTTACAACTACCCTAAAGCCCCAATAAATTCGCCCAATATAATCAAAACCATCCAAAACACCTTCCTACCCTTCCATGTTCTATTGATCTATTATGCTAACGTAACTATTGATCTAATTGATTCAAGTTTTCTTTCTCTTTTTTAGTATAATAAATAAGTCGTTCTTTTTGGAATAAAAACAGCGGGAAAAGGAAAACAAATGTTTTTTTATTTTTAAAGCATTTATATAACATTCATTTAAACTACATATTCGTTTACATATAAATTTTTAGCAAATAAAATTTAAATTTTACAAGTTTATTAAAAAGAAACATTTATTTAAAAACATATAATGAAATAAATTACAGTACTACACCACAATAAATTAGACCTGATAGATGTTACAGGAAAACATAAGGTCCTAAACATTATTGAACATTATTATATTTTAAAAAAGAAGTTACATAATGATTATTCAACATAAAATGTATTTGCAGAGTGTCAAGAATTACAAGTATTACAACATATTTTTATTCTTATACCACGGCTATCCAGTGACCCATTAGCTCGAACATCCCGATGAGAAGTGTTGAAAAGATAAGTCCAGAGTCGGTATCCAATTTTTCACAGAACGAGTTCATTCACACGTGCAGATACCACCTTAAAAATACTTCTCTTTCGTTGTCTTATAAGGCATTTTAATTATTTCTTCTTCCATTCTATCTCTTTAATAATTCAAGAGTTTCATATTTCGCTACTCTGTTCAATCTCGATTGATTTTGAGGATGTTCCAAATACACCAGAACTTGAGATCCGGAGGATTAATGTCAAACTTTTGTCCAAATTTGGACTTAACCCCTAATGCTGCCCTTTTTCTCTGTTAGTGATATTGATGATGAAAGCATTACAAGTTGATTAAGATCAGCTGTGAGTATCGTAGAATATTAATATTACTGTTCTTCAGAAGATGACTTCAGAATCTATACACTGTACAGTGACCAGCTGCATAGATATCTTATTGCGTAAACTGGACTCTCGTAAAAAAGGACGCGAACTTGAGAATGTGTGAACCTTTCGTATATCATCTTTCATAATTCACGAACCGTATGCGTTGACCATTTTCACATGCAAACTGATAACCTCTAGACCGGAAATGCGGAAATTTAAAGCAGCACTTCTCACTCTTTTTAGTTTCCCAGCAATAGGCATCGTGTTTCTTACAATTCCTACTTATTACCTTTTCGAGGTAAGCTTGCCATTGACGATGTTAGGTATATTATTAATACTCGATAATCCTTGGGTAAAGTTAAAAATTTTAGGCTCAATTCTCTTGATTGGATAATTTTGCTGTATCAGGTTAACAAGAGATTTTCTCTATTTTCCATATGTTAAAGGATCGAATAATTTCACTTATACGTACCATAGAGATAAGCAACGTCCCAGTAGACATTTGAAAAGGCCTTTGGAGCGGCAAGTTGTAAGCTGTAGCGTTGCGAACATTTATGCGCAAATTGAGGAGCTAGATCTTACGTTTAACCCCTGATGCCGCGGATGTCCACTGATGTTTAGAATAGTCTTTTCCTGATGCGAGAATACTATCAACCGGCTTTTAACACGTCCATAATTATTGCGTTAAGTGCTGGCTATTTTAGAAGTTTTAGCAGCATTGTCCCTATCGTGTCTCTCGTACATCTTTAAATGTTAGTACCCACATGATGTTGTTAAATGGGCACTGTTCTAGCCATCATCTGAATAATTATAGCATAGTCTCAATGATAAACTTCGATAGCGGTAACTTGCCAAGCTTGATGCTCCTAAGATGTTTCATTTAAAACACCACCTCAAGTTTGATGCAACATGATATTACAGGAAATTTTGTCTCGGGTGGATACATATGTGGTCGGTGTCTGTGAGATTTGAACCATCTTCGTTTATTTACTAACTTAGTCTTCAGATATAAAAAACACATTCGAAGGATCAAGATAGGTGGTCGAAGATGCCAGGGGATGTTGAATTCGAGAGAGGTACATCTGTATTTGTTATGGCGTGATTGCGTGAACAGGCTTAATACTAATAAAATTGGATCTTCTACTTCAACAACATTGATATAGATGAAGGACAATATTCAAACAAGAAAAGGATACTCCAATTCGTCCTTAATACAAACTTATTTCAGTCGGAAAGCTGGTTTAGGGATCGGAGGCGGCTGAAAATGCACCTTGCTACTACAATCGCTTGACGTATAATGAGGAGAATAGCGTATGTTTAAACATTCCCTTATATTACGAATAGTATGCAGTAGGTATATTATTTATTCTATTGGTTTCTGTTTTTAAAAAGGAGTTTACCACTTTATCACTTGAATCATTAAGAGATAGCAAACACATCCAATTACAGACTTTTTTCTTAGTGGCCCTTTATTATTCCTCTTTAATGGTTTTTTACGACCACCTACACCTTGACCAGTCATTCTTGCGCCGCTAATATAAGGAATGTTTAAACATTACCTCTCATCTCATTATACGTCAAAAGACGATTGTACCAGCAAGATCCATTTCCTCCATCCCTCCAGCTCCGACTGTTGTACGATGCGAATTGGACTCATTTTCTGTGATCCCTACTAAGGATAAAGAGAGAACGCAGATATTTTATTTTAGTATTAAGCTTGAATAATTATTCATGCGATCACAAATACTGTTGTACCTCTCGAATTCAATACAGTCCCTGGCACTTCTGCGACCAATATCTTGGGATCCTGGTCGAATGTGTATTTTATATTCTGAAGACTAAGTTTAGTATACGAATGATGGTTCAAATTCCACTAAGAGATCTCACCGATCCATCATAGTATCCACGAGATAAAATTTCCTGTTATACATGTTTCAATCAACTTGGAGGTGTTTTTTAAAATTTAATACATCCTCTAGGTCATCAGTCTGCAAGTTACCCTGAGTATCGAAATTGTTATGATTTTAGACTTTGCCTAAATTATTTCACGATGTATAGTAAACAGTCCCATTTTACAATTCATGTGTGATTTTCTTTTAAAAAAGGTTTTACAATTAAAAGATGTTATGTTAGATAAGAACATTAATATAAAAGAGGACACATATGCCTGTTAGGCTCTTTAAATCTAAAAATAATCACTTACGAATATTATGGACGTTTGAATATAAAACAGAGCTTGTCATATTATATTCTTCTTCAGGAAAGGACTTTTTCTACCATCAGTGACACCCGCATCAGGTTAACTATAGAATCTACTCCTCAAATTTTTGCCGCTTAATGTTCAAATAGAGCAACTCACTAGCTATACAACTTCGCTCCACAATAGTTTATATCAAAATATATGCACATGTGTTTTTATGTGTCTCTTTTACTTCTCTTATTTGATAACTGTAAAGTAACTTCTAATTTTATCTCCCTTTAAACATCTATGTAATAGAGAAAATATGAAAAGCTCTCTCTATTTTGACAGCCTGCTACAGCCAGAGATAATTTTATCCAATCAAGAGAATTGAGATTAATATAAATATTTATTTTCTTTTACCCATTGCAGATTATCATGAGTTATTATTAATTTACACGTAAACATCGTCAATGACCTGTGAGCTTTACCTCAGAACTGTTATTGTTTTAGCATATATAGGAATTTAAACTTTGGCAAAACTCATATCTCTTTATGCCTGTCCAATAATTCTCGGAAGACTTATTGAGGAAAGTGGGTCTGCCTTTACAACATTACCCATATGTCGCGTAGCTTTATGTAAATCGCTGGGGGTATCAGTTTCGCTAACTTTGGCGTGACCGAATTCAATATGGCTCAACCATCCAATAAAAATTGGGTCCGTGTTATGAGATTGATTATACGAGTAGGAGTTTAGCGAGTTCTTTCGATTGGTTTCAGACAGTTTGCGCTTTTACGGATCCTTAACTTTGCATTAATTTACTTAGTGTTTCTATATTGCAGTCTGATAAATCTGGTCCAGGTGTTGAGTCTCAAGACTTATGCTGAAAACAGTAATTTATATGCCTACGATCTTCGACAGTCTGATTTTCTAAGGCTCTGTAATTCCGCTATTCATTCTCATATAATTCTTATAGACGATTATAAAGTGCATACATTTTAGCGGGTTATAAGCGTGTACATACTATAAAATTTGGAACAAATAGGTGAATTATTAACTAGACATCCTCGATCTCGCAGGTTCTGTGATAGTCTTTATAATTATAGGTAACAAAATAACTCAAATTCATACGAGAAATTTGACAAGAAAGAGTTGACGAAATTTATATGGAATATACTACTTGTGAATATTACTTAAAAGAATGAATGAAAGTGCATACAAGAAAGAAAATAAATTAAATGCCTTTATATAAACGAAAGAAGATTTTTTAGGTGTATTCGGCGTTGTAATGAACTCGCGTTTCTTGAAATTGTCACAAATGGGGTTGAAATGGCGATGACCCCAGCAACATAACCGTTTGTGGATAATTCTTTATTTCAAACGAATTCTATCATTCATCTAGTCGCAGATTTTAATTGTATTCTCTGAGCTATGGTCACTGGAATTTCTCACTTTAATGAACTATAAGAATTAAAATAATGTGTATATTTCTCAATGAAACTATCATCGCAATTTCTTGATATTATATATAATAGTTATATAAGATAATTTATTAATGTACACTTACATTACTAATAATTATATATAAGTGATATTAAATTATAATCAGTAATTACAATAGTGTGTAGAGGAAACACTTTAATATAGTTATTGCATGCCTCGCCAAAATTACACTCTTCAGCTCTCTCAATTAAATGTGTGGTCCGATTTCGACCCCTTACTCTAACACTGTGGCTCTCATATAATAATTGATTCTTATATATATTAAATGTATCTCTCTTTAATAAATGTACTTCTTTACGATAATAAACAGACTAAATTTAACATAAATATTATTTTTTGGTATGTGTGCTTATAAAATAGAATTTTATCACTAGTTAAATAGGGCCTTGTTAATGTTATTGTACGAAATAGACAATATAAAATCGCAAAAAGTGATTTGTTATAATAGTGACTTTTAGTAAGGTAAAACTGTTTTCTTTTCCCGCTTTTTTCCAGAAGAACATGTGTGAGAGTGACTGCAATGTTTACCATACATAAATGGACAACAACGCTTCACCTGATCATAGATCAATAGTTCAATAGATCAATAGATCAATTAGAATCATGCCGCCCGACCAACCGGTAGTGAATCGTAGTATCCTGGATTGGTTTGGGTTTGAATTTTATATCTGATTTACTGCCTTTATAAGGTATTGTAATAACATGACATAATTTTAGCTTAAACAAATTATGCATAACTTGTAAATCAATTATAGAATCAATAGATATCAATAGTTCTAAATAGTATCTAATTAGAATCTACTAAACGATATATGAGGTGGGATGTAGTATGAATATACATATTATACTATATAGGTACTATGATATCTAACTTGAATTTACTCTTTACTGATATTACCTACTTGATTATTTATCATTAGATTATTACTGCTTATTTATTCTATTATCGATCGGTATTCGCTTAATAATCTTACAATTTTAATCAAAAAAATAAAAAAAATATGTGAAAATTTGAATCAAATTATTATAGTATATAGTATAATTCAATATACTAGATACTCAATAGATCATATAGTAATCAATAGTATATTACACGGAAGTAGGTTATTGGATAACGTAGTGTTTTTAGTAGTAAATATGTGGCTTTGATAATTATATATTATTAATATGTAATTATATTTATAACTGCTTTTAGCGGTATTAGTAAACACTATATTATAATCAATTTTTAATAAAAAATTATAATTGACTTGCATCAAATAGATTCTCAGATAGATCAATAGTAAACAATATAGATATACATATGGCCAGTCTCCCAGATTAGGTTGCTAGATACATTACGTAGTTCACGTGCTAAAAAGACAAGATAGAGAACACGTATATCTACATTAAAAAACCTTGGTAGTGTATATTTTTGTGTTACTGTTACTGCTTGTGTTTAAGCGTGCATTGATTGTGACATGGCAAGAACTAAATAAAAAAATATTTAACTGTTTTTTTTACCCTCGAAATCAAGATCTTAATCAACAAATGTGGTTATAATCGACAGCCGAAAGCACCGCTCTACCGCTTCTCTCCCTTCAATAGTTTTGTTTATATACAAAAGAAGCGGTAACATAGTTACGGACATTCAAGAACCAATAAATAGGTTTTAATGGACCCTGGCGTAATGGTCCATATGGCGGGACAAAGAAAGAGGGTCGAAAACATCGATGACACACATTGGCGACGAAAGAGAAAAATAATGAAGAGATCGGGAGGGCGAAGTTACAAACAACAACGATTTTGCCTCGTCTGTCTATCTACCAACATGAAGTAACCGCACGGAGATTTACCACCTTAATGGCAGACGCCGTATTGTCGATAAGCATAGTCAATTTTCCGAGAGAGTCAAAAATCTATGACTCCTAATAATTCTCGTAATTATTAATAGTTAATGATACCGCTCGATCATTGAATAAATAACACGCATATAAGATATATAGGTGCAGATTGATGGATTCATGATAGTATGGAGCATTGAATTAGTATTAAAGGATTAAGAGATTATATTAATTAAAGGTTTAGTGGTCCGAGATTTATCCAATATAGGGAGTCTCAGAATTATAATAGATTAGTGAGAGTAGTGGAATTAGAGTATAGTATATTATAGATAAGATTAGATATATAATAATATTTTATGTGAATGATGTGTTTGTATCAGGTGAGGTCATATATGTCTAGTAACGCAAGATGTCAAAGAATGTGTGATCATAGACATGCTGCCTACCCCAAAATGCATGCCACAGGATAATACTAGATAGTTTAAAGATTTAGTTTAAGGATTGTTTTTATACATTATAATTTAGGTTACGTCGCGATATAGGATACAAAAAGCGAGGTTTCTATATATAATATTTGGTCAGATAATATAGATATGAGTAATATTATTAGCTAATAGTTAATATATATGGTAATAGTATTGTAGGTTATAATTTTAGGTTAACTTTTATGTGGTGATTTGGTTACGTATCCGTTGCCTATTTGTATTTTAAGTTTGAAAGAATAGTTTATAATTAGGATTTAAGGTCATCATTTATTTCTGTCAAAGATGGATCTAGTAATTCTTAGTATATTTAAATATATTTTTTTAAAAAATAGTAATTTAACTTAGAATAAATATATATATATATTAATATCATAATATATATCTATATAATATATATTATATATATATATATTATATGTATAAGGTTAATTATAGATTATTAATTAATATATTATTAATAATATATATTTTATATATATATATTTATATATATTAATATAATGACTAATAAAGGGTACTGTCTTTAATAGTACCTAGGTAGACACGGTATATACATAGAGTTATGCGAGGAGTACCGGAGCCGCGGAAGCCGACAATAAGGTTTTATTAGTAGTAGTATGGAGCCGGAAGCTCAGGTAAGGCGAAACTTTCTATTGATAGCTAGGACTTAGTGAAGCCTCTTGGTACAGTCACGGAGCCGGAGGATCGAATAACTTTTATTGTTATAGTATATATTAGTTAGAAGGAATATCTGGAGCCTCGGAGCCGGAGTCGTAGAATGTGAGCGAAAAATTATATATATAGTTGCGGAGGACCTTGGAGCCGTGAGCCGGGTTGGTGTTATATATTTATATTAATTATAAGCAGACAAATATAAAAAGTATATGCTGTCTCCAGGCTCACAGGCCAATATACTAACATATATTATATGATGATAATTAGTTATATTATTTATTTATTACTTACAGATATTGTTTATATATTATATAATATATATTATATATTAATTAATATATAATATATATATATATTATTATATACTTATTATATATATATAATATATATAATATATAATTAATATAATTATATATTATAATATTATTTTATATATTATATTAATACTATATATATAACTTTATAATATTATTATAATATATATATATTAATATATTAATATATAATTATATTATAATTATATATTATTATATATATATTATTAATTTATATATTAATATATATATATATATATTATTATTAATATTTATTTTATATTAATATACATTAATATATATGTATACCAGATAGATATTTGCTAAATTCTTATATATATATCCATACTATATAATATTAATTTTACAATTAATATATAGTTATTAATATAATTATAAGAATTAAAATTATTATTACTTTATATATATTATATTATATAAATCATATTTAATTAATTATTTTATGTAGATAATATATATATATATTAGTATATATAATATATATATAATATATATTATATATTTATTACTTATTATATATATATATATTAATATATACTTATATTAATTATATATTAATATGTATAGTTATAGATATATTATATATATAGTATTACATATATATATCATAATTATATATATTATTATATATTCTATTACTTTTTTTTCAGAAATTTTAATTATGTATATTATATTGATATTTCAATGAATAAAATATAATATAAGGTGATTTTTATAGTATATGGTACGTTCTATAGATAACTGTTAATTAAGTTTATATCGTTAAGAAAATATGTGTCAACTAAACCATAAAATTCGAATATACACCTAATATAGTTTTACGTGTCTGGCGGTCTCTTCTCATTCTCTCTTTTTTTTACTGAATTGGCAAGATCATGTCGCTAATTTTAATGATATTACAATATCTGATTTCATTTCGTCAATACTGCACATAGTTAACACAGCTTGAGTTGGAAATAACAGTCTTAAGCTTCCGACCTTCGTATGCACAAAAACAGAGTATCTACATTGCTCTAATACTCGTGCTAGAATGAGCTTCTCAGCTTTATGGGCACATATTGATGATAACCAATTTGCGAGCCGACTCTGTCAATTCGCCATATTTGTGAAACTTCATCCAATTGGGGGTGTCGCTGATTAACCGTTTAATTATAATTATTACGATTTCTGGCACAAGTATCTAAATATAAAGTGTCAATAGTTCTCTCTTAATTCTAATCTCACAAGGAATGACCTCTGACTAGATCACATTCTCAAGGACTTTCGCGCTCTGATCTATTTAATCCATTTTCATATATATACGGGAGTAATTCCTCCCGCATTTACCCATTACTCTCTAGGGTAGGGAATAGTTACCTTACTACCCTGATTTTATGGTAGTAGTGATTATAACTTGAAGATTCAATGGAGATAACCTTCAAATAACAACAGGTAATTATGCAAAAGTAGGCTATTCTCTATAAACATAAGCTTACAGTAAACGTAACGTAATGTTAGAGATTGATAATTTTATAATAATTTGCAGTTTGCCATACATAACAATCCTCCTCCGCTTGTCTGTCGTAAAAACCTCCGTCACGATACATTCCACATCCATCCAATTTCCAAAACATGACACCCTCAACTGGTTACTATTCACACGGTGGGTTAGCATACCAGATGGGCTCCTTTATTAATTATGGGTGGTCTTAAAGGATAAAAAGATCTTAAATAAAGGAGTAATACAAAAGATCATCATAGAAATCACTTCTCTACCCCCATGTGGGAATTCGATAGTTTTCTTTGACTAAAGAAATGACTAACTATGGTGAATGTTTTTATGATAATTCAAGTGTACTGATATATGCTGGTTGTAGTGATTCAACATATTTACGTGCATTTATTTATTGGAAACTGGTATTATAGTAGTTATTCCCATTTCTATTATAGTACTATTTATGATACATTCCATTATGTTTGATTATTTGTGATCTATTATATAATTAGTACACGGGCAAAATTAATTTTAATTTTTATCTAGTCGTATTAAATTACGAAGGATTAACCAATTTTTATAATATTTCAATATAAAATTATGAATGAATTAAAGCTTGGATACAATTCTATATAAGTTTTGTTATGAATAACCTTTCCCTCTTATTTGAGACAATTCTTTTAAAGAAGAAATGGGTTTACGGGAATACAGATGTGGAGGACTTATCCATCTCATCTCTTGGATTTCTCCCCTGCAATTGCATTTAATTCTCGATTCTTATTGTTCTTATATTACGTAAAAATTGGTGCTAAGCTAGGTCGCTTTTTTCGCCTATACAATATATTGTTTTTTTCTCTTTGGTGATCAAATAGTAGAAATGATTTTTAAAATCTCGATCCCACAAAAAATATACTTATTAGTTATTAATAATCAATAATTATAACAAAATAACAAATATATTTTAATCTAAAAACATAAATGAAAGGAAAAAGAAAATCTTAAATAAACACTCAATGACAATTTAACTTACTCTTATCTTAGAATTAGAAAACAAATTTGCTATTAATACTGATACATTATCATAATTAATAAAGATATTCGGATACAATTAAGACATAGAGAATACAAGTAAAAATATAAAAGCTTAAGCCCAATTCTAGTAATTTATTTAAATTAAACATAGTATCATAATTAAAGTTTACGCGAATTGTAAATAAAAAAAATATAATTACAATAGAGAGACATATGAATGATAGTAGAGTATTAGAATCGGGAAGCTGGTTGAATAATGTTTTGAATTAATCATGCATTTTATATAATAAAGTAATAGAACTGTGGCAAAACTGAATGAATAAAAGTAAGTATAGATTGTTATTATAACAGATACATGATACATTGATAAACTACTTATTGAAATAGGTTTAGCAACTATATAATAATATAAATGTTCGATAATGTAATATATACGTAGATTACAGTAATACTAAACATATAGACATACCAAAAGTACTGAGGATAGTGGAGTTCATTTTACCTTTTTCAGTATAACCCGATATGTATTTAAATCAGATGAAAACAGTCATCGTTTGAGTCCTGTAATGTAAGCTTTCTTCACACAAACCTATACTATCAATATCGGTCATGACACATCTGGGGATTA
>JABUQX010129062.1:0-27421 GCA_015478945.1 Trachelipus rathkii | reverse complement strand
TAAAACTCATAGACATAAACCTTAGCAACCTTATTCAAACTTAAAATTTAAAACATATTGAGAAATTCTAGGATCTCACACAGATTCTTAGAAGAGGATCTAACCAATCAGCTTAATGTACCACGCGAGGTCACTCATCTAAAATTTGCACGAGACTTCCTTATTCTCTACCTCTGGCTCACATTTATTACTCGATTTCCACGTGGAATTACCGCAGCGTTACCGACATATTCTGATGACCACACCCAATTATACAATGATTCAACGTGTATGACCTAGTTAGCTTGTATATTCTTATTAATCGAAGAAATCACAGCGAGAGTCATAAAATACAAATTTGCCCTATTTCTAAATAATTTAGCAAATATCCATTGCAGAGCACTCTAAATGACCCTCTTCTCTCGCCTCAAACACCTTTATTCCTCTGACATTCCATCGTTGCCTAGTATGAACACGAATCTCATACTTTAAAATTTGAGCTCCCAGAAAAAAAGTGAAAAAGAAGGCCGTGTACGGCACGATCCGAACCGAAGTCCCCTTGTCCCGAAGGCCCATTGCATCTAGACATATCCCTATCGGAACGGAAATTAGATGGTAGTAAGGCAGCCCAAGCCCCAAAATAATAATTCACGTTCTGTGATGCTGAAATCCCGTGTTTTGCATCAACTACGACACGAGCAAGAAGTCATATCGAAGATGATGTATAAGCCTCACAGATCTATTCTTATTACATGCCCTGACCACCCACACCCAGGGATATAGTAATAGGGTGATGTCCATGATAAAACCAGTCAGTTATCCTAGAAGAAGGTGGGGTGAGTGTACTTAGTAATCATTGTGTATTATGCCTATGTAAGAGGGTAAATAGAGCTTATGTATATATAATATATATATATATTTAATAAATATATAATGAAGAGCAGTATGACGCGTGCCATACCCAAAGCATTCCTTACTTCTATATCTATTTATTGGAATATTAATATCGTATACTATAATAAATAATAGTAGCCTAAAGAATACCACCGCAGTTATTACTCACTCGTAAGTTTCCTAAGGTAGCGGAAAACCATATATATTAACATAATCTAAGTAGTTTAATATATACTAAATAGGGTTAAATAATAAGTATATTATAATTTATTATAATAACTAATTTATTATTATATAAGTAATAATAATATCTTTACTAAGATAAATTGAAGTTAAACTGATAAATAAGCACTTAAATATAACAACTGTACTATTATAAAAAATGGACAGTAATTTATAATATAATTCTGACGATCGGAAAGTAAATATATATTGAGATATGTAGTTATTCCATGATAATGGTACTATATAGGAAGTGTGATGATGTTATAATGAAGGCGTTTCAATAAGTATCTTTTAAGAAAAGTAAATTAACATTGTAATTATTAGAGAACCCATATAATATAGTAGGTAGCTACGATTAAAGTTATGAAAGGATTCAACAAAAGTAAGCGGTCTTCTTTATTTGATCGTGAATAATAGGTGATTAGGTACTATTATACAGCTCTGCAATATCGTATCTATCCAACACTGATATATAGGAAATATATTATATATAAGAGTGTTATAATATTACTGTACTGAGGATACATTATTATAAGATGAGAATATAGTTGTAAACGAGGGAAATTAGTCATGGCCTAAGCTTGGTAAGCACAACTATCCGTCAATAATACTCTACGTATAATTTGAGTTATATAATAATATATTAATATATATAATATAGCGTGATATAAACCCACCCACCAATGTTAATATATCTACGGGGCTATAAATTCCGTACTCACTTTTTACCTAAATCGTTCATATTATTTAGATTTCATCCAAGGTGAGAGTACTCCAAATTAGGCACACCAGATATTCAGTAATATATATGTATTAATAACCAGGTAGCATAATAATGAACATATATATATGGAAATCAATAACTATATATTAATTAGATATATATATATATATAGAGGAGATAATTATTTTATTGTTATTAAGCCAACACAATAAGATAGAGGTAACGGGTATAACACCACACAACTATAGCCAACAGAATACTCGTAAATATCCTAAGGTATGATATTATGAGTTAGTAAGGAAAATATATATGTATATATATTAGATATATATAAGTTGATTTACTACTGATTAAATATATATGAGTGATTTGTGACTATACTTATTAATTCAGTATTGTGTATATAGATATATAAATATAGAATATGAAATATTTGCAAATAACAAACATTAAGCCTATTATCATATTAGGTCATGAATAATAATATATTTATATAATAGGAGTATAGATATATAACAGGATCAATTAATCATGATTAATATCAAGATGAGTTTAAATGTTTTAGAGTATTTTTAATTTTGGAACAATATGAAGGCACAGATAATAAGATTAATATTATTGTCTATAAGAATTTATTTTATTATGAATACCAAGTATATATATAGACTATTATTATAGTATATATATTATAGATCGCTAACTATTTTACGTTTAGAATATATATATTATATTTTGAAAGAACTAAAAATATAATTTACGAGTTCGTTATTATAAATTCAGGTTATATAATAAGAGTATATATAATTAATTGATTCCCTATATTGACAACTAAGATTTACTATAGTATATACTGATAATGTAGGAGAAATTAGCCATAAATATTATTATATAGAGTAATATAAGTAATAGTAGTATATATAATTATATAATTATATATTATACCAGATCCATAAACCATATTATATTATATATTATCCATATATATATTTATATATTAATATGATATTATATATATATAATATATAATATATATATATAATATAAAAAAATTATAGATAATATTATATAACATAACATTAATATTAATAATAATATAACTATAAATAGTATATTAAAGTGTAGATTAATAATATTAGTATAAAAGTATAGTAAAACTAAACTACATCTAACTATAAAATAATCAAAAGAAAAGAGACAGATGAAAATTTTATATAAATATGCGCTACAATATGGAACTCTATACCTAGTAATAAGATCTGACGTATATAGTCCATCTAAGCTCAATGATAGTATAATGAGCCATATAATAGATAGAATATGATATTATAGTATGAATAATAATAGAGGAACAAGGCACTGGAATTACGTAATAAAACGCCTATAAATTGGATTATGTAATGGGAATATATAATAGATTGAGTATGAGGAGAAAGAATATCTATAAAGTTTCGAAAGAAGGATTACATATGAATAATCTAGTCTGCTTACATTCACCTATATATAATGTCAAACTGAATATACATGACTACTTACCTCACTCTATTATTATATTGTGTATGAGCAAGTTTTAATAAACACATTAAAATAATTAATGATATAAGTAATATAACTAAGAATAATAATATATATTTATATTATATAAAGCAAGTCAATTTAATTATACATGTATAATGTGCACAAAGTATACCAAGTATGCACCAATAACATTACCACCAAATAAATAAAAAACTAACAAATAAAGTATAATTTATAATCAATAGTTATAGGACAGATAGTAAATAAGGCGACGCTATTTATTATAAAGTATGAATCCACATAAATCAATACCCACTATCAAAAAGTTGACCAGATAAAATAAAGGCATATTAAGAATAGAGCATAAAGTAATGTGAAGACTATAGTTGTATAAGATAAGATAAGATAAAATAATAAAAAAAATTATAGAGGAAGATGTTATAATAGAGATTAATAATAAAAAATATAATGGATACTCCATTTGTTATATTTATTTGTTCAAAATTAGGTAAGCTGAAAAATATTGTATATATATAGTGATATATTATATTTAAATTAATAGTAAACAGACCCTCAATTCTTATCCTCGATTATTATAACATGGGCAAAGTTAAAAGTGACTAGTGGTATAGAAACCAACAAGAACAAGTCACGGTACAATTATTAGAGGGAAAAGTATGGCTCCCTATGTTCATTTACATATAACTATTTCAGAATAAACATTGTTACATAGCGCGAAATCTCGTATTCGGTGAATTGCAAGATAGATAGGTAAGTTACTTAATTAATTGTAGAGTAATATTAGGTATATACCTTATTCCGACCATGAAAAAAGTAAGTTAGGAAGAATATAAGTTTAGAAATAATTCTATTGTGAAATGACATTAAGTAATTTATATTATTATTTTTGTGTGTTTATGAGTATTTATGGAATGAGTTGAGGTGTTAGTTAGTTTATGTTAAACTTGTATTATTGTATTATATCTAATTAATATTACTATTATTTGTTTTAACTCATGGAATATCGGTAAAATTATGTAAGATTTTGTGTTGAACAATAAGTATAACATAAGGTAGATTCTATTGTAAGTTTATTTCATATAATGAATATTGTGGGTTATCTAGGGTATTTCTAGTATATAGGGTATGTTTATCATTATTATATTGTAGTATATTTTAGATTTAATGTGAAAGAGTTTGAAGGGATAGGTATGTGAATGTAGAAATAAGGAGTATATTATTATGTCAGGTTAATCTAAAAGTTAATTTTTGTCGTGGGGTATATAGTTCATTAATCTGGTATACTAATAAAATAAGTTCACAATATATGAGTGTTCACCAAATATAGATTTAGTCTATATTATTTGTCAAAGTTTTATGAGGCAGTGAGTTTATATAGTTAGTTAATATTATAGTACTACAAATGTGTTGAGTATGTGTTATGCAGGTTTGTGAGTAAGATGGAGAGATTGTTTTTACAGCGTATATTAGTAATGTATGTAGTTTATAGAAGGAGTTTGAAGTTTATAAATATGATGTTTAAGTATTGTGGTTGTTTTTAGTGTTTAAATGTGTTTTATGTTTATATTTGATATGGATGAGTGATATAGTGATTATTCCTGGAAGATGGAAGCTGTTTTATTTACTTTTTGAGTACTGGGATTGTAGTTATATATCTATGTGTTTTATTTAATGAGTTATTGTTGGTTAAGGATATTATATTTATATAATGTATATATAGGTTATATATTATATGATGTTTAATTGTTGAGGCATTGTATTAATTATTTGGGTAGGTGTTACGTAAGGATAAATTTGTTTCTATATTAAGTGTAGTATGATGTCGGAGTAAGTACTAGACGTACCTAGGAGGCTTTTAGTTATTATATTATATAAAAAAGGATGTGAAGGGTAGCCTAATTATATTTATGTTAGGTGTTTAGAATTATGGTGATGCGAAAAATACTCATAATGGTTAAAGTATGTAAGTATAGATGTATTGTTATTCACAATACTCTCGAGTAAATAGGTTTCTACTTGTTAAAATATTAATTAAAGAAAATGAAAATAAGTGATAATGAAAAAAGGATTAGTATATATATTTTAGTCATTATATCATAGCACTATGATCATAGTATTGGAACAGAAGTCACCAAACTTAGTCAAGCTGCTCTGAGTAATAGTTTAGTTAGGGTATAATAGTTTATTACTTAGGTGTTTTAGTTAGAGGAATAATATTGATAAGTAAATGGGTATATGGTAAATTATGTTGATTTAAGTGATTTTGATGATATTTTGAGTGATTTTATCGATTTAAATTTATAGGAATAAATAAAGTCCTTATATAATTATAGTAATAATATATTACGTTACTAAATACATACCTATATATGCTCCAGTAGGTATTATGTTTGGTTAAAAATAGTATATTAGGGTGTGTTATATAGTGAAGATGAAAATAATATTATAAATAAATTTAGTGTTTTCCAGTGGTTCATATTAGATGGTTATTATGCTTGATGCCAATTGGGATGATAATTTATATATATAGGAGGTGAGGAAAGCCCTACCATACTTCCCAATGACCTATTTTATGGTTAAGAAAAAAGGGACTATAATGTAGGAATTTTTTATAGCGGTACTTACGCTGATCTGCTTCTCTTTCTCAGGGTAGGCCTACGCGTTAAAAGCGCTTTAAAGTCTTCTGTATCAGTGTTGATGAACACATTCGTCGTATTTCCTAGCGTCTAAGTCCTTAAAATCCCAGAAGTGGTAGCACCATAAGGTTATCTCTCGTCAAACATTCAGGGTCTGGCGGCATCGACTAAGTGGGTGCTAGTCCATGTTTGTTTCTTGCATCAGGGTTCCTTTCATCCATGCTAGATTGTCTTTTACACTTTTCTTACCGCGTCGGGTCTTAATCGAGCTTCTGGCAAGGGTTGTGCTTTTATCCCTCCCCCAATTCCACTACTCCACTGGAACCACCACCACCCTACCTGCGACTCGGTTCTTCTCCTCCTGATGGGGCAAATCACTTAGACTAAAATGATGCCCCAGCCACAAATGATTCTGTGTGTGATTATACCGAACCACGGAATTAAGTCATAATCCTGATTAATAACTACGTCGGGTGCAGGATTGGTTAAAGCCGATATATTCGGACCATACCTTCTCCTCGTTCTGTATTTAGAAACCCATTCTGTTTTTCAGTCGTTCTAAGTTCTCTGCCTCCCTTCTGTTTCACATTCTCTTATCTGTTAAGCGTGTGGTGTGTGGAGCATACAACACAATCGTTCATTTTTATAATTACAGTCAGCTTAATATCACGTCTCTTTGATTTGTCCCTCCTTCTTTGTGTAATCCAGAGCCTATCATACAACGCAAGGTCAGTATCCAAATAGTTGTGATTAGTTTAAATGTAGTTGGATCAAGGACCCCAGTTATGTTTTGAAAATTGAAGTTGCCTGAATGGAAAACCGGCAAGGGGAATGTTTTTTTTGTTTTTAAGTGGGTCGGAGTGTTGAATGGAGTTCTGGTTGTTAAATGCAGAAGTTAAAAGAGACAAAAGTTAATGGATGAAAATTTATATAAAGATTTAGATTTCATGACACACGTTTGGTATAAAGTTATTAACACTTTCAACAAAAGAAAGAAAAATCCTTGATATGTTGTAATTGGGTTAGTGTATTTTTCCCTATTTTACCTAGGAGAGGACAGAGGGTACTATGTTTTGGGTTTTGTATAAAAACAATTTTAATTAGAGTTCTAAGTGTGTGTAGCTTCAATAAAAAGAAACATTGAGTATTTTTGTACGATTTCAAAGTGGGCGGGAGAATTTGTGTTGGGTTAGAAGCGATTTCTCCCAGTGCGGTTGTATATTGGATTAAGTGTATGTGTTTCAGTGAAAATGGAAAAAGAGGAATTTATGGATATTATATATAAAATTCAGGATATCTAGAGGTTGTAATTTATAAGATTATCAGATGTTGTTTACCTTTTGGAATTTATTAACAGATCATGTTTAAAGATATTGTTATATTGAGTTACTTTGTTGATGAAGCACCAAGTGAAGTAGCAAATGACAAAGACTTGGACGAAGCTGATATAGGTAATTGTTGTGAGATATATTTAATTTTGTTTGATTAATAATACAATTTGCTTACTGATAATACTCTAACCTTTTGATACTATGCATGCTTGTTATGAGATAGTGTTGTATAATACCCTTATATGAAGCGTATCATAAGTTGTTTGAAAACTTATCCAAAGATATTAATATTTATTAAGTTATGATGACTATGTCAATACTAGTTATATCTATAATTAATTATATATAATTTTAATATATATATATATTTATATATATAATATAATATTATATATATACTAATAATATATATATATATATATATAATATATAATTATATTATATATAATATATATTAATATTATATATATAATTTATATATTAAATTAATATGTATTAATAATATATTATAAATTAATTATAATATATATATAATATAATTAATAAAATATACAATTTAAGATATATACATTAATCCTATATTAACAATATTTAATACTCTACGTATATTAATACTAATAATATTATCTATTATACTATTTCTGGTACTATTACTTATTATATAATTAATATAGACATAATATATATAATATTACTTATATTAACTAATATATATATACTGAAATTCAGAATATATATAATATTTAATTATTATCACTGCGAAAATTATTAACCTTAGCGATTATGTAGAACTTAATATACTATTATGTAATTCATTTAATTTTAATTTATTTTATTTTTTATTTATTTTATATATTTACTTATAATATTTTTATAATTTTTTTATTATTTATATATTTATATATATATAATTTTTAATTTTTTATTTATTTTTTTTATTTTTTTAATTTTTTATTTTAATTTTTTATTTTTTTTTATTATTCTTTTTATTTTTTATATTAATTTTTTATTATAAGTTATGTATTATTATTCTACTATTATATTAATTCTATTATAATTTATTTAAATTTTTATTTAGTTGTATATTTATTAATATAATTTTATTTTTTTTTTTTTTAAATTATATTATTTTTATATTAATTTTTTTATCTATTATTAATTTTTTATTGATATAATTTATATTAATTATTTATATTTATCTTCTCTAAATTTATTATTTTATTTATATATTTGTTAATTTATTGAGGAAATTGTTTGATTATATTTTTTATTCATTTTACATTATTACTACATATTAATATTATATTTATATTTATTTATATATATTATTTTTTATAATATTTTTATTTTATTATATTAATATATATTATATTTTTTTATTTTTATTTTTATTATATATTATTATATATTTAATTCAATTTGTATATTTATTTTTTTTTTTATTAATATTATTTTTTATTTTATTTATTTTTATTTTATTTATTTTTACTTTATTAATTTTTTTTTTTTATTAATAACGTTTCTTGACATTTAAAATATTTTATTTGATTGTTAATTTAAGTTATTTATAATTTACTTAATAATTATATATTATATTTTAAAATTTTATTTTTTACTATATTTTATACATTATTTTAATATTTTTTATTATGTTTTATATTATGTTTTTATTATTTTCAGTTTCTATTTATTATTACTTTTTTTTTATTTATATATGATTTAATATTTAATATTAAGTATATTAATATAAATTTTTATTTTTTTTATATAATTATATTTTATTTGTATTATATTTTATTTTATTAATTATTCATTTATATTATTTATTATATATATGTTATATATGATTCATAATTTATTTATTATATTCTTTTTTTTATGTATCATTATAAATAATCATTTTCTTTTATTATTTCTATTAATTATTTTTAATTAATTTATTATTTTATTTTATATTTTTATATTTATTATATATAATTATATTTATTTTTATTTTTTATTTATATTATTTTATTTATATTATTTTAATATATTTTATGATTATTTATTAATAGATTATTTTATTTATAATTTATATATTTTTTATTTTTCTTAAGTTAATATATATTTTTTATTATTAATTTTTATCTATATTATTTTTTATTATTAATTATTTTATTATTATAGCTAGTTTGATTTAGTAACATTATTTTATGAACTATAAATACAATATCATTAATAACTATAGATACAAATTTTTAATATGATATATATAATATATAATTTATTATATATATCATTATTAGCAAATATAATATAATTTTAATAATATATATATTAAATATATTTATATATATATAGTTATACTTTTAATATAATATATATATAATAAATATCCATATATTTCATCAAGTACAAATAATAAAATAAATAAGTATCAAAATAAGTAATATATTTAGTATATTTAATATTAAATACTCACACAAATAAATATTAATAATTAATAAATAAATAATAATATTATAGACTAAATGATTATAAAAATATAGTGAACACTTAAAATTATTATGATAAAGTAGAATATTTATATAAAAAATTAAATTAAATAATAATATATATAAGTAATCTATTAACTTATACAAATTACAAAATTGAATATATGTTATATGATGTTATACTATATAAAATTATATTGACAGAAGGGTAAATTAATTGCAATACAATATGTGACTCCATTAATTTTTTTCCCTTGTTTTTTAATATATTATTTCTTTATATTATCACATCGATTTTACCTTAAATATATTTTAATCTTTGTATGGTAACCTTTTCAAATTTCCATAAAATATATAAAAAATTTTGAATTTTAACTTCCTTTTATATTTTTATCCCCAATAATATAAGCTATTATTTAAATATAATTATTTTAGATTTTATTTAAATTAATAATAGTTTTATATTAGGGTTTTTGTTAATCTTATTTATAATATTATTATCCCTAATTAGTTAATAAAAGATCTGATGAGATCTTGTGATACATTTATAATTTAATTAATTAATATAATTTAATTTCCTTTAATTGTTTATAAATTATTAAATAAATAGTAAATTTAGTATATTATTATATATATATCATATATATATATATAATATATTATATTTAATTTATATTAATTAAAATTAATTAATATATATATATTTATAATAATGTATATATAAGTAAAATGCAAATATATAATATGTAGTTAATGAAATTAATAAATAGTAATTAAGATAAAAATTGTATTATATTTATATAATAGATATATTAATTGCGGAAGATGATATCAGATATATTACTATAATTAATTATAATAATTATATATTATATTTATATATATTAATATTAAATATATAATATATATAATATAGATAATATACCTAAAGCATTTAAATTTAAAAGTATCTTAACCATATTTTATTATAAATAAATAAAATATAATATAAATAAGATATTAATAATATAAAAAGTTAATAATAAAAAAATATATAATTATATAATTTAAAAATAAATAATAATTAAAATAAATAAAACCTCATAGAATAAAAATTTTATTAATTAAGATAAAAATATACTGAACAAGAAAAAATTAATTATAATTTAATTATATGTATGTATTAATATTTAAGTATATTCCTTGATTGAAAATCTTAGTAAACGTTTATATACCTGACGTTTAAACCTACTAATATAAAAATAAATAACTAAAATTTAATATTAAATGAAATATTTAAAATAAAATAATTTGAATTACAGAGTAAATAAAACTTTAAATAATAATAAAATATAATAATAATAGTAATTGCTAATACAATTTTTACCTATTTAATGTATAATTAACATCTGTAATAATTCATAAAAATAAATATGCAGGATTAAATATAATATAAAATTAAATAAAGAATATAATATTTAAATTAATAAAAAATAAATTATTAATATTATATATATTATATAGATTAATAATATATTAAATATATATATAATTATGAATAATAATATAGAATATATTAATAATTAAAATAAATATTATTAATAATGTAAATAGTACCTCCATATATAATATATCATATAATATTATAATAAATTAAATATATAATAATATATAATATATATATACTAATTTGATTAATTAAATTCAAATTAACATATACATTTATATAATAAATAATTATATAAATTAATTTTTATTCCAATATTAAATAATTCATATTAATTATTTAAAAATAGTAATATAGTATCATGAATATTAATAATAGGGGTAAGGGGCATTACGTTATCTTTCAAAAACAAAGAATATGTAATTTCCATTTATCGTTACAATCAAACTGGTGTTATTCTCGGAAAAGGAGGTGAGGTGTGATGTTTTTCGCGGTTAGTCGGTTATTGGCCGGTTGGGTGCTTTGTAGATAGGGGTGAAGATAAGTTAGTGGGTGGGTGGTAAAGCGGTGGGCTCGTGGTTGTGACTCCGGTTGTTATTGTCCCTAACTGTAACTTTTAGCCTCCTTTGACCCATGGTGAAAATTGACATCTTTGAATTCTCTAGTTTTTCGCTCAAATAGAGTAAATTTTATTTGGTTTATTATCTGTTTTTTATTTAAATTTTTAACATTATAGTCAATAAGATTATTCAATTTCTTGATCCAACCTGAGGACATAGAAAAAAAAACAATTTATAAACCTTATAAATGATATCATTTGGTACCCAAAGAAAGATAAAAAATTGATTTAAGGCTAGCCTCCGTCGGATAGCGCAAGCTCGAAGACTATGATACGAAATATAGAGACTACCTAATAATTAGATAAACAAAGGAATTTTTCAGTTTTTTGGTCCACTAAAAAAATGGATTTAAAATTATTAGTATGCATTCCCATAGGGGACACACCTTTTCTATTGCATCATGGTCAATATAGTCTTATTACACCAAAGCTTATAAACAACACTACTAACTCTCCCCTTACCCTCCCATCTAAAATTTTCATCCTTTGTTTTTTCCTTAGTCATTGGATATACTCAATTTCCAACGATCATAAAAAAACATGAAATAATTTTTCTCTTATCAATTATTCATAAAGCAGAGTAAATAATTATATGATTGTAAATAAGTAGTTAAATGCTTTTTAGTTGTTTTGTTTTATTGTTTAAACATCATTGGATATCCCAAACTTTGTCTACCAAGCCCCAATAGGATTATATTCTCTTCCCTGAAGAGGTTGTGTGACTTCACCAATTATCTTGATAAAAAACTAAGTTTAATATAAAAACGGTCCTCCCGTCACACGCTGGAGGAAGCTTCCCGCATAGTGTTCTCGTGCAAACCGAAATACCGAGACACTTGAATCCTTTTATAACGACATGGTACTCGATTTTTATTATAATTATTATTTGTTGTGGTATATCATTAAAATGATTATTTTAGTTTTCATATCACAAGTTGACGGAATCTAATAATGGAACTAACCTTAAAGGTCCAGGCGAATAGTATTGGGGTCTTACCAACTATCCACTCGTAATCTATTTCCTTCCAAATCAGTTCCTCGGAAATTCATAGTCGATTTCCAATGAGATAATTTTCGGCCTGGAAATCTATAGTATAGTTCTCCCCTCATATTTTGCTATATCATCATACACAGTGTACAACTAGACCATCCAGGCTCTTTGTGTCATCTGCATATAAGTATTAAAATTCTCCGTCTATATCCATTTTATATAAACATTAACTGAAACTTAATCTAATAGATAAATGGAAGAATCCGCGAGAATTACCATTGGAGCCCAAAACTATTCTCTCTTTTGATGTGCTCTCTTTCATCCATGCCCAGGAACCCGTAATCTGCTTATTTGAACAAGGTGTAATAAAACTAATCAAACGTGAATTTTCCCAAACGCGTACACAAAATTTATAATGTTTCTTTGAAACCACGAACGCTTCCATCC
The DNA here is from genome assembly GCA_015478945.1 of Trachelipus rathkii. Taxonomy (NCBI): domain Eukaryota; kingdom Metazoa; phylum Arthropoda; class Malacostraca; order Isopoda; family Trachelipodidae; genus Trachelipus; species Trachelipus rathkii. The sequence goes on along the minus strand of JABUQX010129062.1, from coordinate 14,139 downwards.
ACGGTGAACTAGTGCCAAGGTGATCGGCAATATCCTATTCTTTGACTGACTTATTTCCATTTTTCAGATTATTGTTCTTTTTCCCTACTCAATCTATCTCTCTTTTTTACAACAGCCTGGAATTATCTGAAGGTAAACCCCATGCCCGATATCAAGACTTGGAATCTGGGCGGGATTAACTCGTTTCTATAAAACCAAAAAGTAAGGCCCTAGATCTGATTCTTGGTTTATACGGTAGCTATCTTGAATTATTCTCTTTATCTTAGGTAAACATGTATTTACACTTATAGAACTCATAACATATTTATAACAATATTTAATTAATGGGTAGTACTGGCTGTATATATTATGAATAATAATATTATCCTATTAATATAATATTATTTAATTATATTTGTATCTTGGTAGTACTTATATTAAATAGGACGGCTGATGAATATATATAATACCACCCATATCATTTCTAGCTAATAATATATATATATTATAAGGACTTATCCACTATACTTATATATTATACTGAGTATATTATAGTATTATTAAATACGCCGATATATCTACCTAAAATATATATTATAAAATATATTATATCATGTAAATAAATAATAACTATATAATGGACATTAAAGACTCAAGTTGTACGAATCTTATTTATAGCAGTATGTAATATAGTATTGGACTATTGTAGTAATATAGTAATAGATTATATATATATATATCACCCCTAATAATAATAACATATTAATAATATAACTCAATACACAAAATGTACTATGTATCAGCCATCATTATTCTGCCCTATATTCATATTTATTTTTCATATAATAATTTAAGTATTATATAAATAATAATAATAATATATATATAATTTATAGACTAACGGTGTTATATATCTATCTACTGTCATAATATACATATATCAAACTAGTGTATAAGTAATAAGATATAGCTGGTATATAATATATAAGTACATACATTATAATTATCTCTATTATAATATATAAATACGACTTTTAGAGTAACTATTTATATTATATTAATATGTATATGAAAGAAAGTTCAACCCCAGAACTAGTATTAGAGTACATACTTATTATATAGAATTAATATTGTTGTAGAAAAATTAAGATCATAAAATAAGAATATAATGAAATAAGGTATATATAAATTAATAAAGTTAGTAAAATATAAAATAATTCGTATAGATTAAAAATTTTATCTAACTATCAATTCTCTTCAATGAGAGGTCATAAGGAATTTATATAGTCCACTTTTCTAGTTTCTAATATTATGACCCAGATAAGCTATTTTCCTCAATTTTAGCAACGTTCACTTAGAATATACACCTGTGAACCAAACACTCAAATATTGTATTATTCAGGTAAAGAGTTCACATCATCGCAAAGGATATCAATTTTCAAACCAATACCTTAACATTCAGGCATGCACAATAGTTTTTCTCAGCAATAACGGTCAAAGTTTAATAGCACATAACTCCACTCAGTTGGATTGTACAACCTCAGTTTCAGTGAGAAACTAGCATCATTCATTATCCACATTATAGACCTCAAGAAGCTCCAGGTTCCCAGATAAGCTCTCAGAAAGATCTAGTTTCTAGCGACATTAGATAGTGTATACTATATATACTTAAAAGTCCCAAGTTATTGTATAGGCACAGAGCCAAAGTATTAACAGGTTATGTGGTTTGCAATAGCCCTCTGATCCCCGCCTATAATAATAATGTGTATTATATTTATTGATGATTAAATGAGTTCTAGCCTAATAAAGTCCCCAAAATGCGGATAAGAGGTTTCAATGAAGATAGATATATTATAAATTATAATTATATTTATAATGTATTATTAATATACAGACATATCAAAACATTTTCAAAAAAAAAAGATTATACATCAACTTAATGTTTAATATCTATATCGTTAAATAATGACAAATATAAACTTCAAGTAACACTATTAAACCTATAAACTAATAATTTAAAACTTCAAAACTAGACTTATGACAAACGAACTTAAAAATAGTAAGTTTGGTTAAAAAATATAAAGTATCATCATGTATATATCTTATATTACGAAATAAGTATACTCTCCATATTGTAATTTTTGATATACACCATTTTATATAGATTAAGTTATATTAATATAATAATATATATATATTATATTATAATATATATATACTCTAAAGCATCAAAATATTATATATCAATAATAATAATTAAAATATAATAATATATAGAATATGAATCAAATATCTATATATATAACCTAAACTTAAAAATATATAGTAAAGGAAAATTATTTTATTATTTTATTTATAGTAAAATATAAAATATAATTTATAGCGTAAAATAATATATTTATATATAATATATAATAAAGTTAATATATTATATATGATAAATTCCGGATATGATATTGTTTTGTTTCAGATATGGATACAGTTCATTAAAAAGTGGATACTTTGAAGAAAAAGTACGGATTTACATGAGCATGAACCGTTTTCGAACGACTCTTAAAATGAGTCGTGAAAATATTTTTCAGAACGTATTTGTAACAATTATATTTATAATTCTAACATTTAGGATTGACTATATCATGTCGTTCAGCTTGACTTTTAGATTAATCTTTTCCTTACGGAATAAATGGCGCTGAAATCGTATTTTTGCAATAATAGTATACACTCGCATTAACACATTATATGATCTTCATCGCCTCTCATCTCGATCTCTCCATACACTTCTCTTCATATCTCATAAATATCTTCCTCTTCTCTTCTCCTACTCTCTCTCTTCTCGCTCTTCTGCTTTTCGTCCTCTCAGTCTTCTACTCTCATCTCTCTCTTTCTCCTCTCTCTCCTCTCTCTCATCGTCTTTACTACTTTCTCCTCTCTCTGCTCTGGCCTCTAGTTGAGACGATATTAGCAGTTAGTTTTAATTATATGCCGAATTGATGTTGACTCTATTATAGACTTAAAACTTTCATTAAACTATTATAGAATTATAAAAAATTAAAATTAAGAAATTATATTTACAGTAGCAATTAAAGATGATTTATGAGAATTTTGAAAAGATCTAGAAGGCAAAGGACACAATTATACAATATTCGTAATTGGAGTTAAAAGAGCTTTATAGAAAATTGATATTTATTTTACCTAAATAAATAAGTAAAATTTACAGAATAAAATATATATAACAGAAGAATAATATTGCACATTATCATTGTAATTGAACAGATTTGGTATAAAAGGGGCATCAGTATATAAAATTATGCTTTTATACAGAGATATACTATAACATTGGTATGTGGGTAAAATTAAGAAAAAATTGAGGGGAAAATAGAAAGGGAAAGATTTAAGTTTTGTTTAATCGGATTTTCCCCTTCAAAACATATATTCAGCAGCATATATTAATATAACAAGATATCTATAAAGAATTATAACTATTATCGCAAGAATTAAATCTGATAATTTAATTGCACAATATTAATAGTATGAGGTAATCTTATTTTATCCACTATTTTACCCGGGCCCATAAATATTTCCAAAAAAGTTATAGCATTAAAGAGGACTATTATTTTTATTATTATTATTATTTTCATTTTTATTATTTTTCCTAGATTTGTCATAACTTATATACCCAAAAGAAAATTTTTATATATAATTATGACACTGGCGTTAATTTGCATTAATTCGCGATATAAAAATACCATTTTTATATTTGTAAGAAGGATTATATGTTTTATTTCTTTCCTATTTCTCTAGAAAAATTAAAACCCGAGGATTTCCCTACCCTGTTGATTTATTTTTACTAAAGGAGGTGTTAATCCATATCATTGTGTTATACAAATTATTTACTATTATATATATATTCTGCTATTAATAATAAGATATATATTTTTAAAATATCATATAATATATATATACTCAGTATAATCCAACTAATACTAATATATTTATTCATTGTATTTGAAAATTAAAATTTAATGGTGGAGTTTAGATATATAATAAATTATGAATATACTTTAGAATGCAATAGAAATGGAATTAATATAATATAACCATAACAATTATATTAAGTTAAATTAGATCGTAAAAACACCAAACACTAGTTAAGAAATAAAATAAAATTATGCATAATCAATAAATAAATATATCAAACTAATTTCCAAATTAAATTAAAAAATATGAATTTTTGTAGATAATAGCAAAGAGAATATGTAAACATATTAGTAACATCAAAACCTTAAAATATTTATATTAATAATAAACATTGACATTTCTTAAATCTAATTTTATTAATAAAAACTAACATTATTCCGCGATATATTTCATAGAACATATAAAAATTTTTATTTACACAGTCTTTTTAATATATACATGATATTATATATATAATATTTATATAATTAGTATATATGGATTATAAAGTTAATTAAGAATATTTAAGCACAGTAAGATTTATACATATACTCTTACTACATATATTTTATTATTTATTAATTCATTATATTATTAATTATTATATATATACTTTGACTAGTTGATTTAGTATTAATTTTTTTTTTTTATATTATACATAAGAATAAATTTATATTTACTTTTGATTAATTCATAATTGATTATAATACTAATCTCACTCATCTCGGGCAGAGCCCGAATCAAGGAGGGATGGGTGTACTCACTTTAAACGTAACAGAGATTGGGCAGGCCGATAAGCCTAAGCGCCTAAGGAATCGAGAGCAGGCATCACCATTCTCCCACCTCTCGACCAGTTGCGAACCTTAGACCCTCGCTTTGTTTGGCGCGAGTTCTCTTCCACTGAGCTATCGGGTGCTTTTTTATATAAATAAATAAATATATATTATAAAAAAATTACTATTTTAGTATCTTAAACATAACATAAAATACACACTGACCAGCAAATATAGCAACAGAATGAAGCATAAATACTTTACTTCAACTGATATAAATCCGCAAACCCTATGTTTAATACTTATCTACTAAATCGCATCACTATTCATTATCGACTTACTACTATTGTTTTAAAATATAATATTGTTATGCCTACAACAAGTTATTGTACAAAAAACAAACTTCTCCTTAATAATTTATTACAAACTAACTTTCAACCTACATTTATAAAAATTTGTTCAGTTATACGTGTATATATTTACATAACTATACAAATATAGAAAATCTCTAATATTTCAACTCTCTGCCAACAATCCCACTGCAATATTATCTAACAATTGTGTAAATAGTGTTTTTATATATAATTCAATATATAACCTTTAAGTGTTTATGGTGTGAACCACCTAAATCTTTTCCCATTATTTTACAAAATTAACCTACCTCTAACGAAGTTAACTTACTATTAGCTTTATCAAGGATTTCATTCAAAATCATGCTGCGTTCTAATTACTATTAGTATGGTGTAAAAGATATATCACCTACCGATTGACGGAAAAGATAAAATGTGAATTAGTACAGGGTCGATTAATCCAGCCCCTTGCCCAACACCTTGTTTTCGGAAAGAGAATTAATGACAAGAAAATTAATTTAGCATAATGAGCTCAGAAAAACGAGATAGAACTTGTAGTGTCATAAAAACGCGCGTCCACACGTTTATTCCTGCCAATTTTTCTCTACTAATTTTAAACTTTCTTCTTTAATAATATATATTCAAGTAATTTGTGATTTTAATTTAGTTCCAAAATAGGCCCATAAAGAAATGATTCGCAAAATTTGCTGCTCGTTTTCCAACACGCCAGATTACAATGAAATTAAAATTGAGATTAAATGTGTTTAAAATTTTACCATTTTTTAAATCCAAATCGTAATTTTCCATTTTCCTTGTGAAATTTCTAGCCACCTATGAATTGATGATCAAATGCTTTCTTTTCTCTATTCTCTTCTCTTAAAATCTTTCCAATAAAATTCTTCATAGTAGATTCCCAGAAAAATGTTCAACTTTCACTCTTCAATAAAAATCGCCTACTTGGTACGTATCCTTTATTCCTTTCCATCTACTCTCTTCTTCTTCTTGATGTTCGCATCGGTTCAAATTATTATTTCCAGATCCCTCGCCCTCTGGTTTTTTTACATGGGAGATCCCACCAAAAATCCGCCAGATGACCAGGTTCAAAAAAGTCCATTGACGTATGAATTATTTGTTATATATATTGGATTATAATATGTCGAATTATTTGTCATTTTTATCACTATTTAGCATTTTTCCATAACAATAATGTCAATAAAAATTAATAATAACACTAATAAAATGTTAAAGTGGTAAGTATATATAATATATATATAAGTATTTTAATTATATATAAAAATATTTTGATAGTGAAAAATTATTTATATACATTATATAAAAATATAATAATATAATAATGTAATAATATAATCAGTATATAAATTTATTATAAGTTCACACTCAGAATATAAAATAACTAACTCTAAATAATAATCGTGAACGTGTTGGATGGACATGATACTAATCGGCATCCGCATCCCCCGCAGGGTTCTACAGGAAAACATCTCGTCACTAAAAATACGCTTATAAACACTCCACGGTCACGCTTAATGCGTGTGCTCTCATCCATCATAACAAGCTCAAATCCGCAAATCTCGCCATCCCTCCGCCGCATCCTCTTTTGAAAAATGAGGGTGTTGCGGATGTTTTCTACACCACACCACGGCCTCTGCATATAAAATAAAGTGTATTTAGTCATGAGTAGTTTATGGGTAAAAATGCTTAATTTTGAATTTCGATTTCAGTACATAATATAATATATATAATATATTATATATAAATATAATACTTAGAAAATAAATATAATTTATATATATATCCTAGAAATTATATATTATAAATGATATAATATATACCAATATTATTTATATTTTATATAATATAATATATATTTATATATATGTATATTGTTATAATTATATAGTTATAATATATACTATATATATATAAATATAATTATTATTTATAAATATATGTATATTAATTAAATAATTATAATTATATTATATATATATATATTTAATAATAATAATGATATACTAAGTATATATATATTAATATTATAATATGATAATATAATATATAATCTTAATAATCTATAATTCTAGATACCGTTGTACGCTGGGAGCAAGAAATGAACGTGAGAGAGTGAAGATGGAGGGCATGTAGTAGGAGGGTGGCTTAGATAGTAGCAAAAGGAACTGATAGATGATATGAAGGAGAGTAAGAAGAAGATTTTTAGATTGGCAAGAATGTATAGAGGTGAGCGAAGAGGTTAAAGAAGTATGTAATGATCAAAGACTAAAAATGGCAGAAATCATTGCGTAAGCCAAGGGGAGAAAAAAAACCCAAAAGGTGGATAGAGTACTTTTATGAGTTGTTGAATGTGGGGAGTGCAGTTCCGGGAGAGGGAAGGGTGAGAGAGAGGGAGGAGGAGGGAAACTGGAGAGGAGAAGAGGAGGAGTTATGACGGAGGAGGGTTTTGTGAAGGAAGGCCGTTAAAGGGAAATGGACAAACAAATAAAGAGAGTTTCTGGCGATAAAAAACTCCTGCCTACGATGGAGATGAGTTTAGAGGAATGAGGTAATCAAATATTTGTAAGTTGATGAGGTCGCGAGGGTGGGAGGATGGAAGGGGCTGGGGAAAAGCCCGGTTGGAAATGCTGAGAAATTTTTAGGCTGCAAAGCACACTCCTCATACACCCAGAGTGTTTTAATTGTATGTATGGTAGAATGCCTAGGTAAGTGCGGCTTATTCTTCTCAGTAGTGCCCGGAAGGATAGTCCAACTGTGTATAATCATATTTATCATTTACGAATTTCCAGTATATATTAGAGTGTTTTTTCTGAATATTTGTCTCGAAAGAATTTGTTAAAAAATTTATGTCGAGGATAGTCGTCATCATATGGGATCAACAAGGGGCGATAAGTGGCTCAATAAATGCACAGCATTATTAAAGGTAAGCAACATTAAGACTCAAAAAAAATTAGAGCCAAGATTGAATAGGGTGAAGAGCAGTATGAGCACAGAGGTGGTAGAAGTACTTGTTTTGATAAGTTTATGTTTGACATTTTTAAGTTAAATTATGATACATAAAAAGACATGGGAATACAATAAGAGGCATATATCGCCTCTTAGACTTGAAGAAAGCATTTGAATTCATGTACCCGGAAAGAACTGTGGAGAGTTCGGAGGAGGGTGATTATTGAAGTTTGGAAGGCAGGAAGTGATAAAGGCAGTAAGAAGACATACGTGAACAGCCATTTAAGTTAGTAAGAGCAGGGGGATAAGAAAAAAATCCGGAAGGAATGGTTTGAAGGTAAAAACTGGAGTTAGGAAACAGGTAAGGAGTATGTGCCTTTACGTACCTACGACATGTACTGTTTCATGGGTGATTCATATCTGGACACTCAGTTATAAATAGGTGTGTAATGTAAAGTAGATGTTTAGAAGTAGCCATCTCGATAACGAGTACGAATCATAGGCAATAGGCTACAGAACTATATACTCAGATTTCTATGAGTGATTTCGAAGTGGAAACAGATAGGCAGAGATAGATGTTCTAAGGCCAATCAGATCAGGTTAGACCCTGATGTTTTTGCAGTGAAAGATTGCGAGAGAAATACAAGAAAGATTGAATATATAGATAATGCGGTGCAGGAAACCCAAGAAGAACCCATATGTGAGTTAGGTATAGCACGGCAAGTGAGAGAGGAGGATTATCAGATGGTGTAGGTAGACCAGTTGGAAGAGATACTTAAAAAAGTGGATAGATATACATTAATTTCCTCTTACGGAAGGGTCCTGCTTGCGGACCTGAGACAGGTGAGTTAGTGGTCCAAGAGGATAACTTACAGAGTATGGATTGAAGCAGTTATGGCAGGACTGTAAGAGCAGTTTTGTTACCCCATCTTGAAAGATAAATAAACTAGGCGGTACATGAACAATAAGAGGATTTGATTACTGAGCATCGACTAATTACAGAAGGTCGACCGTGTTGACTGCCCGATACTGCTTTTAAATTAGGCAGAGACCGTGAAGCATGACTCCGCCAGAGAGAGAGAGAGTAGAATTCAGACAGTGGGAGATAGAATGTGTTTAGACGACAGTTTGATTGTGGAAAGACGAAAACGAGAAGAGGTTGAGAAAGCCGAGACACCCACTTGATGGGAGAGGCCGATTGACGTCGTCGTTGTACAACGCCCATTGTAATGAGAATTAAATAGTGATGACGCAGCTCCATAGAACTGCGACAGATGTGGTGAACCTACAACCATGAGACGTTGGATGCATCTCCGACGCATAGCAGACGTAATTACAGTTGCCTCCCACGCAGGGCAAGATCAGGGCAGAGGTGGAAACCCGAAGGTGAGTTGCAACTCCCGAAGTCGAGGACAGATCGCTCGTGCCAGAGAGACCCACCTTCCTTCGGTATTTGCCCGGAACTTCTCCATGAGGTATAGAGGATACGATGATGTCACTTGCTTCAACATGGCTAGTGTTTTGAGTGATGGCAGATGGTATCAGTATTTATGTGCAATGTGCAGTTAAGAATGGAAGCGTAAAGGTTGTGCCCACTATGATATCTAATCTAAGTGAAATATCTGAATTAATCCTAGGTCCTCCTCCTTGATCTCAAAACCCTTCTTGCTGTGCAAAGAGAACTTATAAGATCGTTTGACATAATATTAAATAATCCATTACCACTGTCCATCTATGAGTCCCATCCACACTTAACTTACCTTTATCTTAATGATAATGGATACCTTTATCAATATCTAAGTCCTATATTTTAATTAAATTAATAATAACCTAATATTATACCTTCATTTTAATTTTTAATAATATTATATAATTGCACCATATTACAATAACACATTTAAATACAATACAATAAATCACAATAAATTATATATTATTTCTATAATACTTATCTATTAGAATAATTATAAGATCCATCCATTAATTAAATGTTATTAATTATAATACTTAATTATACATGAAATTTATTTTTCTGAATTATAATAAATATTTTTTTCATATAATATGATTAACCATATATTACAGTATATATATCAATTTACCATGTACAAAATCACAATCATATTCACAAATTAATACCTACATTCAAGCTCACCTAATAAGCACCATCCCTATACTTCTAACTAACTATATCATTAACTTTACTATTTAATTAAAATATTACTCTTATAACTGCATAGGATAAAATCTAGGTATCATTTTTGCTACCCAACAATTACCACAATTATTTTATAACGTAATATATATAATTATTATATATCATATATATTAATTATATATAATTATATATATATATAATATAAAATTATATTATATATTATGTATATATATATATATATATATTATTTAATTTATTTAAATATCAAACTCTATTAAAGAGTTAAAACATACTTGATATCTCCTACAATTACACGCAATCCAAACATCTCTTGCATCCGCATTCCTCATCCTCATTCTAACTTTTAAGTTATCTCCGACATCCGCATCCGTGCAGACACTCATATACATTCACTCATTTTAGATCCGCATCCTGCAATATCCGACTCATAAACAGTTCAAATTTTTTGACATCCGGTCTCACAAATTCTCACTAATTATATATAATATATAATATAAATATAATATATATATATAATTAATTATTATATTATAATAATATTAATATTTAATAATTAATTTATACTATTTATTATAGCTATAAAATCATATGAAAAATAATAGTAATTTTATCTATACGCTATAAGATATTAATATTATATATAATATTATATATTAATATATATATATTAGGGTGTTATACCGTTATCCAGCGAACTATAAATTTTCACAGTCCGGCCTCGAAACCGGAATTTAGACCTCGGGAAATTCATAAAAAAATTTTTTCACATTAGGCCGGAATTTCCAGGCACTCGGAACCTGTGAATAATATTTCTATTGTGAACTTGTCCTATCTAATTATAAATCATATATTATTAAGAAATGTGTAAAACTGAGCAAAAGTTTATTACCAGACCCAATTTACCTCTCTTAATTTTAGGTATTGCAGAATTAAGTTTTGAGTATCGTATGGATAATAATAATTATGATATAAGAGTAAACGATTTAAAGACGCATTTTTCAAATAGATTTCGTAAGTTTCTCAACTTGAGAGTACTGTCTGAGTATTTCTAGATACAAGGGAGAAACCACTCAAACAAGATGAAATAGATCCAACGCCGAGTGAAATTAAATAAGTGAGTTTTTGAGGAGGTTTCTCCACAAAGATTTTTGGCATATCTAACTAACAGCGAAGATCACGCATAGAAATAATTAAAATTTTGTCGCCAATTGACTAGAATAATTTCTACAAGCACAGTAAGAACGACCCGACACTCACCTTATGATTATTCAACCAAAAATTAATCTGTTATTACTATTTAGAAAAAAATATTTTATTAGTTGATAAATAGCTTACCAACTATCAACATGATGTGTAAAAATGAGATTCAGCAGTATTCGAAGAAGCTATCTATAAGGCCTGATCAGAAATATGATTTACTAACAGAAATTAGAGAGTTAAAATAATGTCAATAACGAAAAGGAAATTTCTTTCTTTAACTGGCATTCTTGGTAACTACTTAATCAGCAGTTTGAAAAAATTGGACGTGTACTCCATTTGAAAAATAATGTTCAGGTTTACGTATTTTAGGAAACCATATAAATCAATCTATATGAGTTTTTTTGAAAATTACAAATTGAATAATTGGGAAATTCCTCCTACCATAATCCATTTGATCCTTCGAGATGTAAAGAGCATATTTAATAACATGAAACTTTGGAAACTGAATTTAGAAGTTCGGTTAATACACACATTTTTTTTCTTAGTTTTTATAATTCATTATAATTACACGGGCACACTTTTATAGAAAGATAATAAAAGAATGAAAGATAGAAAATGGCATGTTGCTAAGTGTGATTAAATAATTTTAATGCAAGTGCGAGAAATAAGAAATATACAAAAGAAAACAGAATAGAGAAAAAGACGATAATGAGAAATCTCAGCACCATCTTTATTAATAAAGTCGAAAAGACTTACAAATATTACGCTTTTTTCTCTATACTTATTTTAATCTTATAATATTAAGGAAGAACGCCTATAAAAATAATAAAAAAAAAAAAGTTCAGCAGATTCTCTGAGCGTTGGTCCTATATGAGCGTATTATGTAGGACTTTTCTGCCGAAAGAGTGACGCCTATACGAGCTAATTATGTAGCATTTTTCTCATACGAAAGAAGTAGTGTGTGTCTATATGAGGGAAAACATTTTTTTTTCTTCTTTTTTAGTTCATCTTCTTCTCTAGGCATCCTGAGGGTGCTCTAAAGTGTCGTCAATTTGACTCTATAAGAATACAGATGACTTCAGTTATATGAGAAATGAGACACGCAGATATGCTTTACTAATTCCACTTTGGTGAAATTCTTACTTTGAACTTTGCAGTGTTTACTTAAATAAAAAAAAATAACATGTTTAAATTGAGTTAATTTGTTTAAAAGAATGAGGGTTAGGGTTTTATTAAACTAATATTAATGAATTTAAGTGTTAATATATTTAAATGTTGTTTAATGTTTGAGAGGAAAGAAATACATGTGAAAATAGTTTAAAATTAATAAGAACGGAATGATGAGAATGAATGTTAGTGAAAAATGAGTGAAAGTTGAAAAAAAAGTTTGGAACGAAATGTTTGTGTGTGTGTGTGTGTGTGTAGGTGTGTGTGTGTGTGTGTGTGTGTGTGTGTGTGTGTGTGTGTGTGTGTGTGTGTTGTTGGTGGGGGAAGGGTATAAAGGTAGTGAACCACATAAAACGATAAATATAATTTTTCTTAGCTATGTAAGAGAGAATTCTGACAAGGTATGATGATTAAATCAATAAATGCATTATATTACATAAAGATGGTCTGGTTTCAAGATTTCAGCATACTAATTGCCCAATTACGCAGTTTGTGTAAAATGTTAAAATAAGATTAAAAGAAGAGTTGTTTGAATTGGAGGTTGGTTACATAAAGAGGAATATAGAGGTGTATGTGAAGTAAATGAGTAACGTAGGAAGACTGGCAAAGAATATTTTCATAAGCAAGTAACACAACTGCTGATGTATTCTGAAGCAGTTGGACTTTTGTTTCCATATAAATGATTTCGTGGAAACTGTTGACGAATAAACAATGGATAAACAACTAATGAAAATAAGTCTAAATAAAATCTTAATAAACAATATTTATTAACTTAACGCCACAATAGTGAAACGCACCTCTAATGTTGTGAGTCACCGGGCAACACATGTTGTGAGTCACCGGGCAACACATGTTGTGAGTCACCGGGCAGCACATTAAATACAGAAATTATTAAAAGATATAATGTTGAACGGCAAAAAGATATAAAAGATGAATCAACATCTGACACGATCCCGAATGAAATGGAAGATATGGAAAAATATAGAAGTAGAAAATGCAATTTTAAAAATTTTGATTTTCCATTACTAATCATAATAATAATAATAATAATAATAATAATAATAATAATAATAATAATAATAATAATAATAATAATAATAATAATAATAAACAATATATAATAATAATATAATAATAATAATAATAATAATAATAATAATAATAATAATAATAATAATAATAATAATAATAATAATAATAATAATAATAATAATAATAATAATAATAATAAATAATAATAATAATAATAATAATAATAATAATAATAATAATAATATGTAATAATAATAATAATAATATGTAATAATAATTAATAATAATAATAATATCATTTCAATTTCTTCAATTTTTTTGCAATTGTCAAAGATCTTTATAGAAGCAAAAATTACATTATTTACATAGTCCAATATTTACATTTATTATAGCAGTGGTATAATAACGAGTAATTTCTAATTATCTAGATGGATTCTTACTGATGCAACATAGTGTCGTGTCCTTTGAGACCCAAAATATAATTAGTAATATTAGCATTATAAAAATGATAATAAAATAATAA
>JABUQX010129061.1:35000-53543 GCA_015478945.1 Trachelipus rathkii | reverse complement strand
TATATATATATATATATATATATATATATATATATATATATATATATATATATATATATATATATATATGAGGTATATATATAGTATATATATATATTATATATATATATATATAGGGTGTCTCAAAATAATATACTAACACTTTGAAAGACTATACAAACTTTATTTATGAACATAGTGACAAGTTTAAATGCTTGAATTAAAGAACATACATGTATTTAAAGAATCATGTTTGCAAATGCTCAAAATGATGACAGCCATTGTCCAGACACAGCTGATAACGCGAACCATTGGAGTCGCAAACGACACGAAACAGTTCATTTGGAACGTCGCGACAAATTGTCTTTTGATTTCCAATTTCAATGCATTTATCGTTCTTGGTTTTGAGCGATAAACTTGCCTTGAGGTGAACTCTACTAAAAAGAAGTCCATTGGCGTGAGATCTGGGGACGCAGGGTATCAATACTACCCCTTCGTCCAATCCATGTGTTTGGAAATGCTGCATTGAGGTGAGCTCCGTGGCGTTTCCGGTGATCCAATAGCATTTTAGGACAAACTTTCTCTCTTCAAAGGTAAGTTGATCTCCTGCCATTCTGCTACAGTAGTTACACCTGAAAAAACAAAAAGCAGTCAATGTGTTAGTATATTTTTTTTTGAGACACCCTGTATATATATAGTAGATTAAAACCACTTACAGCAGGGTCAATTTCAAAGATTGGCAGAAAGTAAAATATGAAAAATTAAACCCGCCCAAGCCCAAACCTAACTCAAATTTCTCAGGTGAGCGCAAATATGAGGTTTAAAGAGAAAGATTAAATACAGCATTTATATATATATATATATATATATATATATATAAAGATAAAGATGTGTAGCAGTATATATATATATATATATATATATATATATATATATATATATATATATATATATATATATATATATATATATATATATATATATATATATATATATATATATATATATATATAAGGTTGTTTAGCTCGTAAGTCGTGAGCGTTTGTTTTGCCGAGGTCATTGGGCATGATAAATGTGTCGTTTCGAACTATGTCTGTATGTTATTCGAATGTGCTGATACTGATAAGCATGAAATGTGTGTTTATTGTGAATTACGTGGTAAATTTCTTTATTTTTCAGATCATTATAATGGAGTGTCAAGTCAACAAAATCGAGCATTTTCGACACCATCTACTGTTTGCGTTCAACCGAGGTGTGAAGGCCGCCGAAGCTGCTCGTGAGATTAATGCCGTGTATGGGGATGGCGCAATGCCTCAAAGTACCGCACGCAGATGGTTTTCGCGCTTCAAGAATGGGAATTTTGACCTCAAGGATGGGCTTCGCACCGGGCGTCCTGTTGTGTTCGATGAAGACCGCTTGAATCAGCTGATTCACGAAGATCCCCGGCAAACCACGAGGGAATTGGCTGAGAGAATGGGATGCGTCCACGGTACAATAGAGCGCCACCTGCACGCGATGGGAAAGGTTCAAAAGTTGGGCACATGGGTTCCGCATGCTTTGACCGACAACAACAAAAACCAACGTTCCACGATCGCCGCAGGATTGCTTGCTCGTCATCAGGCATGTCATGGACACAAACAGCGATTCCTGTACCGTATCGTTACTGGCGACGAGAAGTGGTGTCTGTACGTCAATATGAAGCAACGTAAGGGACGCGACCAAACTGTCACTGCTGATCTTTACTTCTGTTCCGGTAAAATTGCCACATGGATTAAATTCGAGTATGACTTATATTCCATTTGTGTTCTGCCTTTTCTTATTCCTAATACAATATATATATATATATATATATATATATATATATATATATATATATATATATAAATATATTAAAAGACTAGGTACATAGATATATATATATATATATATATATATATATATATATATATATATATATATATATATAGGTGATATTTGGTTTAGAGCGACAACTATCATCGATCCATATCTCAAAACTACAATAGTTACAGGGAAAGGGAATACATTGTTGGAATCCTGGAACTTGCCCTGAAACTGTAAAAAAAAAAAAAAATGAAAAATCATATCTCAAACTACAATAGCTACAGCGAAAAGGAATACATTTTGGAATCCTTAAAATTTTAGTTAGAAAATGTAAAAATAAATAAATAAATAAATAAATAAAATAAATATTGGCTATTTTTTTAGGAGCAGGGACATAATATATATATATATATATATTATTTGTAAAGGTATTACACGGCAAATTAGGGCTCGAGCTGACGGGGAACACAGGGGGACGTTTTCCATACCCCGTAGGCCACTGTCTCCCATACTCAGTAATATATATATATATATATATATATATATATATATATATATATATATATATATATATATATATATATATATATATATATATATATATATATATATATATATATATATATATATATATATATATATATATATATATATATATATTATAATGTTTTTGCTATATTTTCTACTCTTTTAGCTTAGGTTTTACTTTATTTCGCTTACTGACAATGAAGTGCAAAATTTACCATATCAGGTTATTGAAAAAAAAAATATGTTAAAATAAATAAAATGAAATAACGGAATGAGGAAGAAGAAAATTAAAAAAAGGAAATGGCGAAAGAGTAAAGAAACAACAACAACAACAACAACAACAACAACAACAACAACAACAACAACAACAACAACAACAACAACAACAACAACAACAACAACAACAACAAAAATAACAACAACAACAACAACAACAACAAACAACAACAACAACAACAACAACAACAACAACAACAACAACAACAACAATAATAATAATAATAATAATAATAATAATAATAATAATAATAATAATAATAATAATAATAATAATAATAATAATAATAATAATAATAATAATAATAATAATAATAATAATAATAATAATAATAATAACGCTTTCCCAAAGCAATTTGCACTCTGTGTAATCTATTGCTTAAATTTGTGCATCTCTGATACATTTAGAGTTCAGACTGTAAGAAATGCGATGGGTGTAATATCAGAGACATGCACAATTTTTCAAGCCAATGCAAAGCGGACCTCCGTTTTAGAGCAAATATTAAAGAATTGAAACAAGATTGTGATAATACGAGAATGAAAATGCTCTATGAAACAAAATGTTGAAGTAGGCATGAAGATGTGCCGCTTTTTAAAGAAATACTTAAATCAATGGTAGCAGCTCTGGATCATGTCAATCAAATACCAGGTGAACAATCAAAAATAGCGTTATCAATTTTAAATATAATAAGAACGCCATCATTCATTCCAGCTCTGTTTGTATCTTCAAAATTGTTGGGATTGACCTACAATCTTTCCAAATACCTTCAAACTAAAAGCATCGAACCTATTTAGTGCAATTAAACAAGTAAACACTACAAGAAAACTATTCATCATTTAAGAGAAAATGCTGATTCTGAGTTTCACGAAATGTTCGAATCTTCGCTGGAACTGGCAGCTCATATAAATATCGAAATAACAGTACCAAGAACAGTTGGTCTCCAGAGGCATCGACCCAATCCATCTCCTACAGACCCGGAGACGTACCATCGACTAACAGTTTTTATATCATGTTTAGACGATATGATTTCTTCAGTAGATGAAAGGTTTTCAACTCACCAGGACACCGTGTCATCTCTTCAGTAAATTATTCCAGCCAACTGTGACGTTTCATTAGACAAAGTTCAATCAACATTCGAATTCCACAGATACAACTTGATTGGTTCAAACGATGAAGGCTTCCTTTGAGAGGGGGAATTATGGAGAAAAAAGTGGAAAAGGATCTCAAGAAAAACCCATAAGTGCCCTCGCCGGATTAGACGAATGCGCCGAAAACTTGTTCCCAAATATAAACATATTGTAGAAAATACTTGCTGTACTTCCTGTTTCTACAGCTTCAGTTTTGCGAAGCTTTTCAAAACTGAAATTAGTTAAAACGTATTTGAGGAACACAACAAGTGAAAATAGTCTGAATGGATTTGCTTTACTCTTTATTCATAGAGACTTGACTTTAGAAATAAAAAACGATCAAGTCAACGATCATTTTTCTGAATCTGTGAATGCACGAAGTTTGCAACTTGTTCTGTAAAGTCTAGTTAAAAATTAAAACTATTTTGTTGATAATTATTGTTTTCCTACTATTACATTCCTACAAAAGCATTGGAATTAAGTAACCTATAACGGTTTTGTTAAGAACGCTAAAATAATAAAAAGAGATTACCTTTAAGTAGAGCTCGTAAACAATAGGTAGAGATTATATTAACCAACGTTAAAAATATTTACAAAAGTAAATTTTGTGATATTTTATATTCTTATAATAATAACTAAATTTATACAAAGGTGAAATTTTTCCATCCTTCCTAATTCTCTTAAAAATATCTCTCAGTTCTCTCTAGTACATTACATCTCAAATACATATACTAAAGGAAATCTAAAGAATGTCAAGTGTTCCATTTATATATATATATATATATATATATATATATATATATATATATATATATATATATATATATATATATATATATATATATATATATATATATATATATATATATATAACTTTTCTCACCATCCTCCTGTAGGCGTATGCACCTGTCAGCTGTCTTGCACGAAGCTCCTCCATCGCCGTCGATCATCGTAAACTCTTTCCTCCTCCACCTCCTCCATGGTCACTCCTCTCCACCGCTCTCTCAACACCATCCCTCCACCTCACCCTCGGCCTCCCCACTCCTCTCCTTCCCTCCGGCTGCCACTCATAATACCTTTTCGCACACCTATTTGCTTCCATCCTCCTCACATGTCCGAACCATCTCAACTGCCCTCTCTCCACCAGTTCCAATATACTCTCCACTCCCAACACCGCCCTCACGTCATCATTCCTCCTCCTATCCAATCTTGTCACCCCAAATATCAATCTTAATATTTTCATTTCGCATACCTGTACTTTGCTTTTAGTTTTTGTATTTAATGTCCAAGCATCGTCTCCATATGTTAATATGGGCCTCATAATGTTGGTATATATTATTGTTTTGACTTTCCTCGGTATATTACGATCCTTGAGCAAAGGGTACAACGACGCAAATGTCCCATTAAACTTTCCAATTCTATGGTTCAACTCCTGGAATATATCATTTCTTACTCCACTATACACTCCTAAATATTCAAACTGTTCCATCTTTTTCAGTACTTCCCTCTCCAATTCTATACTCAACTTCTACTACCTGCTCACCATCATAATCTACGTGCTTTTTATATATATTATCAGTTTAGTAGGCACCCCATACTCCCTTTTCCCCAAGATCCTCCACAAGATCTCCCTCGGCACACGGTCGAACACCTTTTCTAAATCGATAAAGGCCAAATATGCTTTCCGGTTAAATTCATAAGTCTTTTCACACATCATCTTCAGTGCAAAAATCAAATCAATTGTCGATCTTCTCGGTCGAAAACCATGCTGCTATTCATCCAATTTATTTTCGACTGCCTCCTTCAATCTTCTCTCCAATATTCTCTTGTACACCTTTGCAATATGTGGCATCAGGGCAATTCCCCTGTAATTTTTGCAGTCGGTTTTATCACCTTTCTTGTATATAGGACATAATGCCGATTTATTCCAATCCTCCGGTGTTTTTCCTTCGTTCCAGCACTTATTCATTACTTCCGTCATCCACAAAACACCCCCTTCACCAGCTCCTCTCAATATCTCCACAGGCAGCATATCCTCGCCTGCTGCCTTACCGTTTTTCATCTTTCTCATCGCTTGTTCCACCTCCTCAGGTACGCCACATGTCGTTCTTCCCATTGTTCCTCTTCTTCTATTATGTTATTCGGGATATTCAACAGCTGTTCGAAATATTCCTTCCACCTTCCGCTAATATCGGACGGGCTTGTTAATAATGTTCCATTTTCATTTTTTATTGCATAGGTTGGTGGGGCAGAGCCCTTTCTATAGTTTTTTGCAATGCTGTAGATTAGCTTTCTCGTCCCCTGAAGGTCTTCCTCCAGTCCTTTCCCATGTGCTTTCCTTTTCTCTTCTTTTTATCTGTTCAGCTTCTCTTCTCGCTTCCACATATTCCTCCCTCTCCTCCACTCCTCTCGTCTTTATCCACCTTTTAAAACATTTCATTTTTCTCTTTACCGCCGTCTGAACTTGTTCAGTCCACCATGGCGTTTGTTTCTTTTTTCTTCCATGGGTTGTCTTCACTTTCACAACATCCTCAGACACCTCCCACAGGGTGTCCCTCAATGCTCTCCAGCTCTCGTCCACCTCCGCATCCATCACCACATTCCTCCTTTTATCTTCCATTTCCCTCTTAAATTTTTCTCTACATTCCTGCTCTCGCAACTTTTCCACCATGAATCTCTTCCTAACCTTACATTTATATGGTTTAACACTATATATATATATATATATATATATATATATATATATTTATATATATTAGTTAAGAGTATATATATATATATATATATATATATATATATATATATATATATATATATATATATATATATATATATATATATCAGAGTGGGCGGCATAATTGTATATACTATACTGCGTACACCACTGTTAACAACAGTGACTAAAACCCAGCAGAAGAAATGTTAATAACAGTACAAACAGTAATAACATTAATTAACATCATCAACATTGAAAGAAATAACAATAATATCAATGATTAAACATAACATGCAATTGTTAAAGAAAAATTTCATTAGCAATTTCAACAAAAGAGAAGGAACAAAAGCAACAACAACAACAACAACAACAACAACAACAACAACAACAACAACAACAACAACAAAACAAATATTTTCAATTCAAATTATTTTACTTACTCATTTCAAAAAAATGTCTAAAATCTTAAATCATCAAAATATTAATAAATTTTTGAGTAATTTTCAAAGTTTTCACTTTAATTAATTTTATGTAAATTTATGTGCCCGACATCTGACGTAATAATTAAAAATATTTTTATACATGTATATAAATTTATTAATCAAAATTAATTTTAAAATACTTTAAATTTTTTAAAAAAAAAGAAAAAAAAAGAAATAGGAATATATTTCTATCAGAATCTTAACGATAATATATATATATATATATATATATATATATATATATATATATATATATATATATATATATATATATATATATATATATATATATATATATATATATATTATATATACCACACATATAGTTATATAGATATATATATATATATATATATATATATATATATATATATATTCTGTAAATAGATAGATAGATAGATAGATAGATAGATAGATAGATAGATAGATAGATAGATAGATAGATAGATAGATAGATAGATAGATAGATAGATAGATAGATAGATAGATAGAATATAAATTATGTAGGAATGGAGTGTGCACACCCTAGTTAAATTCAAATCTTCATAAACTCATGTCCTTTCATTTCTACTCTTCAAACTCAAAATCACCTTCCACCATTTCCCACTCTTGAAGGATCTATCTTCTGCCCTGTGGACTACATAAATAACATAGATTTTAATATCCCAAAACGCATATAGGAAATCACATGTCCAAAAAGACTTCAAGTGCTGTTCAGGGGAGACTTTTATTTTTCTCTTCATAGTTACTCTCGTAGCAGAAGTTACTATTCATCATTGTATAGAGTATGGTCACATACTGGGGTAGTAATTCAGGATCCATCAAACTTTAGGCTTATTTAATTATAAATAATTTTTTACTCTCTAACTAACTGGTCTTTCTAACTCCATATTGTCACAATGTCTTTTTTCAGTACAGGTACTGCAACGTTAGTAGGTGCTCTAGAACAGTGGTTCCCAATCTTATTTAGTGATGCACCCCCAAGAGTAAAAAAAATAGTATATATATATATATATATATATATGATATATATATGGAAATATATCCCGTATGTAAAAAATATATATATATGATAGTATATATATATATATATATATATATATATATATATATATATATATATATATAATGTGATTCAATAATAGGCTGACAAACTTGGAGAGGAGATTCCCCACACGAAATGTAGCAAAAATGATTCTATGCATATAAACCTATAAACGCACGGATTAGGAGATACAACGGTTTGAAAGTACGGTCCGAAAGGGACCAGATTTGGGCTTCATACGCACACTTTGCACGAGTGGAATGCGTTGTGAATGAAAGATTCTCAGGATGGAAGTGTTTGACGTATAACAATGGTTTACATGGGGGGAGGGCACACCTGGTGAGCAGTTTATGTGGTTCGAATATGTCCACTGTAAAGGTACCAACTGGGTTGCCAGATTGAGTGCATCACCTTGGGAGAGTTTGTTTCATTTTGTGGCACCAACGTAGGTTGTGAAGCTACAGGCCATAATGAGATACAATATTCCAGTGTAATATTATTCACATTACAAGTAATAATAATAATAATAATAATAATAATAATAATAATAATAATAATAATAATAATAATAATAATAATAATAATAATAATAATAATAATAATAACACAAATAAACAAACATTAATATGATAATAAATAATAAAATTGATAATGATAATGATAATGATAATGATAATTGATAATGATAATGATAATGATAATGATAATAATAATAATGATAATGATAAGATGATGATAATGATGATAATGATGATAATGATGATGATAATGAATAATAATGATTAATAATAATAATAATAATAATAATAATAATAATAATAATAATAATAATAATAATAATAATAATAATAATAATAATAATAATAATAATATAATAATAATAATAATAATAATAATAATAATAATAATAATAATAATAATAATAATAATACGATAATAATAATATTATTAATATTAATATTAATATTAATATTAATATTAATATTAATATTAATATTAATATTAATATTAATATTAATATTAATATTAATATTAATATTAATATTAATAATAATATTATTATTATTATTATTATTATTATTATTATTATTATTATTATTATTATTATTATTATTATTATTATTATTATTATTATTATTATTATTATTATTATTATTATTATTATTATTATTATTATTATTATTATTATTATTATTATTATTTATTATTATTATTATTTATTATTTATTATTTATTATTTATTATTTATTATTTATTATTTATAATTTATTATTTATTATTTATTATTTATTATTTATTATTTATTATTTATTATTATTTATTATTTATTATTTATTATTTATTATTTATTATTTATTATTATTATTATTTATTATTATTATTATTATTATTATTATTATTATTATTATTATTATTATTATTATTATTATTATTATTATTATTATTATTATTATTATTATTATTATTATTATTATTATTATTATTATTATTATTATTTTGTTAATAGTTCCACAATATAATAAAACGATATAATAATAAAAAAAAAATTTAAAATTTTAACATATAAAGTAACTTCAAATGTAAAAAAAGTTCTATAAAAAGACAAAACGGAAAATACATCTCCAGAAGAAAAGCAAGACCACTTCTCAGACATAAGTCCGAAAACTCTAAATTTGAAAGTTTAGAGGTTCAATGGAAAGAGCGTCGGACTTTCCTCTCTCGCTTCGTCGAATTCTTTTTTCTTTGAAAGCTAAGAAGAAAACTATTCTTGTTGAGATCATTTCTTCAGGACTTAAGAGCTTTGAAGACCTGCATATTGTTGCAATATTTCGCCTCCAAACTCGAGGCATCTTCAGGCAGAAATGAAATTAGTATGATGAATATTTTGGTTAATAGTTCCGCCGTGTAATAAACGATGTGATAGCCAAAATTTAAAATTCTTGCACCAAATCGAAGACACAACAGGTTCTCTTCCAGCGCCAGAAGAAGATAATGAAAGTAGCAGAGTCATCCTGACTAGATATTCTCAGCTGAGATCATTTTCAGGACTTACTTACACGCTATTGCCAATATTTCGTTTCCAGAGGGCTTGTTGGTTAGTTCCAATAAACGACAAAAATTTAAAAGGTAACAAAACAGAAAAATACCACCCAGATAGTGCTCACATCCTGAGGTTCGCAATGGCTAAGAGCCAGCCCAAGAGATCAATGACTCCATTAAGCCGCACTGCAGCAGCATCAGGCCTGCTATGATGAATATTTTTTGTTATTAGTTCCACAATATATCAAAACAGACAGCCAGGCTTTAAAAATTTAACATAGTAGTATCTCAAATGCTCTATACAACAGGAAAAATATCTTTCTTTCAGGAAGACCACTCTCTCGTGTGTCCATAAGTCTGAAAAACTCTGGCAGCTACAGTCTGGGCAGCTGTGGATTTTCAGGAGTACTCTGTCGAATTCTTTCTTCCTTTGAAAGCTATGAAGAAAACTATTCCTGTTGAGATCATTTCTTCATTTCTGAAGTATTTTCTGTTGTGTCTTTTTATAGAACTTTTTTGACACATTTGTGTAAGTTACTTTATATGTTAAATTTTTAAATTCTTTTGGGCTATCACATCGTTTTAGAAGAGCCAGGAACTATTAACAGCAACACATCATAGCCGTTCCCACAAATTAATTTCATTTCTGCCTGAAGATGTTCTCCTCGAGTTCGAGGCGAATATTGCAACAATATACAAGTCTTCAACAAAGCTCTTAAGTCCTGAAGAAATGATCTCAACTAGGAATAGTTTTCTTCTTAGCTTTAAGAAAAAGAATTCGACGAAGTGACTCTGAGAGAAAAGTCCGACGCTCTTACCTTTGAACCTCCAGGATGCTGTAAGCCCCTACTTTAGAGTTTTTCGGACTTATGGACACACTTCTTTCTGAGAAGTGGACATGATTTTTCTTCTGGAGAAGTTTAGATGAAGTATTTTCTGTTGTGTCTTTTTTATAGAACTTTTTTGACACATTTGTGAAGTTACTTTATATGTTAAATTTTTAAATTTTTTTGGCTATCACATCGTTTTATTATATTGTGGAACTATTAACAAAATATTCATCATAGCCGTTCCCACAAATTAATTTCATTTCTGCCTGAAGATGCCTCGAGTTCGGAGGCGAAATATTGCACACATACAAGTCTTCAACAAAGCCTTAAGTCCTGAAGAAATGATCCCCAACAGGAATATTTTCTTCTTAGCTTTCAAAGGAAAAAGAATTCGACGAAGCGATTCTGAGAGGAAAGTCCGACCGCTCTTACCTTTGAACCTTCAGGATGGCTGTAAGCCCCCTACTTTAGAGTTTTTCGGACTTATGGACACCCTTTCTGAGAAGTGGACATGATTTTTCTTCTGGAGAAGTTTAGATGAAGTATTTTCTGTTGTGTCTTTTTATAGAACTTTTTTGACACATTTGTGAAGTTACTTTATATGTTAAATTTTTTAATTTTTTTGGCTATCACATCGTTTTATTATATTGTGGAACTATTAACAAAATATTCATCATAGCCGTTCCCACAAATTAATTTCATTTCTGCCTGAAGATGCCTCGAGTTCGGAGGCGAAATATTGCAACAATATACAAGTCTTCAACAAAGCTCTTAAGTCCTGAAGAAATGATCTCAACAGGAATAGTTTTCTTCTTAGCTTTCAAAGGAAAAAGAATTCGACGAAGTGACTCTGAGAGGAAAGTCCGACGCTCTTACCTTTGAACCTCCAGGATGGCTGTAAGCCCCCTACTTTAGAGTTTTTTCGGACTTATGGACACCCTTTCTGAGAAGTGGACATGATTTTTCTTCTGGAGAAGTTTAGATGAAGTATTTTCTGTTGTGTCTTTTTATAGAACTTTTTTGACACATTTGTGAAGTTACTTTATATGTTAAATTTTAAATTTTTTGGCTATTACATCGCTTTATTATATTGTGGAACTATTAACAAAATATTCATCATAGCTGTTCCCACAAATTAATTTCATTTCTGCCTGAAGATGCCTCGAGTTTGGAGGCGAAATATTGCAACAATATACAAGTCTTCAACAAAGCTCTTAAGTCCTGAAGAAATGATCTCAACAGGAATAGTTTTCTTCTTAGCTTTCAAAGGAAAAAAAATTCGACGAAGCGACTCTGAGAGGAAAGTCCGACGCTCTTACCTTTGAACCTCCAGGATGGATGTAAGCCCCCTACTTTAGAGTTTTTCAGACTTATGGACACCCTTTCTGAGAAGTGGACATGATTTTTCTTCTGAGAAGTTTAGATGAAGTATTTTCTGTTGTGTTTTTTTATAGAACTTTTTTGACACATTTGTGAAGTTAATTTATATGTTAAATTTTATTATTATTATTATTATTATTATTATTATTATTATTATTATTATTATTATTATTATTATTATTATTATTATTATTATAAATTATTATTATTATTATTATTATTATTATTATTATTATTATTATAATTTTATTATTATTATTATTATTATTATTATTATTATTATTATTATTATTATTATTATTATTATTATTATTATTATTATTATTATTATTATTATTATTATTATTATTATTATTTATTATTATTATTATTATTATTATTATTATTATTATTATTATTATTTATTATTATTATTATTAATATTATTATTTATTATTATTATTACTATTTATTATTATTTATTATTATTATTCATTATTATTATTATTATTATCATTATTATTATTATTATTACTTGTAATATGAATAATATTACACTGGAATATTGTATCTCATTATGGCCTGTAGCTTCACAACCTACGTTGGTGCCACAAAATGAAACAGACTCTCCCGAGGTGTGATGCACTCAATCTGGCAACCCAGTTGGTACCTTTACAGTGGACATATTCGAACCACATAAACCGCTCACCAGGTGTTCCCCCCACGTGTAAACCATTGCTATAAGTGAAACACTTCCATCCTGAGTCTTTCACTCCAAAAGCTATCCATTCAGGCAAAGTGTGCGTAATAGGCCAAAATCTGGTCCCTTTCAGACAGTATTTTCAAACCGTTGTATCTCCTAATCCGTTCGTTTATGGATTTATATGCATAGAATCATTTTTGCTGAATTTCGTGTTTGGAATCTCCTCTCCAAGTTTGTCAACTTATTATTGAATCACCCTGTATAGGAGTCGCCTATGACAGAGGCGAATATACTAGTGCTGCTCGTGCTTAGCACGAGTTAACTTTATAGAACTGATCGATCTTTTACAAATTTCATAATGTTACGATGAAATTCTCTTATTTTTTTGCGAAAATGGTCAAATGAGTGAAAATATTACATAATAAATATTAAAGATTATGTAAAATTGAGACAAAAGTATAAGAACCATCGCGATTAGAAAATGTTATTTTCAATTCATTAAAAAAGGTGATTGTTCATGCTCAAATCGAATAGCGGAGATTGTGTGTGAGAATTTAGCCTATAAAATTGTTTATATTGTTGCCTTTGGCCTCTCTTAGTTACATTGATGTTGCCACAGGCAGGAAAGAGTTAACGTTTTTATGTATAAATAAAAGAAATTATTTATTTAAGTTTATATTTGTATATATATATATATATATATATATATATATATATATATATATATATATATATATATATATATATATATATATATATATATATATATATATATATAAATATATATATATATATATATATATATATATATATATATATATATTATATATATATATTATGTATATAAAGTTATATTATATATATATATATATATTTATGGAGAGAGAGTAGTAAAAAGATACTGGAGTCGCCACGCTGATATATATATATATATATATATATATATAGATGTGTATTATTATATATATATATATATATATATATATATATATATATATATATATATATATATATATATATATATATATATATATATATATATATATATATATATATATATATAT
Source organism: Trachelipus rathkii (assembly GCA_015478945.1). Taxonomy (NCBI): domain Eukaryota; kingdom Metazoa; phylum Arthropoda; class Malacostraca; order Isopoda; family Trachelipodidae; genus Trachelipus; species Trachelipus rathkii. The sequence goes on along the minus strand of JABUQX010129061.1, from coordinate 39,551 downwards.
ATATATATATATTATATATATATATATATATATATATATATATATAGATATATATATATATATATATATATATATATATATATATATATATATATATATATATATATATATATATATATATATATATTACTTTTTTTCGAGTGGGTGCTTTGTGGATATATTCATTAATATATTCATATAGATATTATATTCATAGTAAATATAAAATGAAAAAGAATATGAAATTAACATAGAAGAAAAGTATTCACAACAAATTACACTTTCAAAACAATCTTTGATGAAAAACATCATTCAAATGTCTTCCTCCTTTTAAAATGACTCATCTGTATTTTAAATGCTCCCCTGTCTCTGCTGGATACGCCCTTGTTTATTGAATTTAAAACAAGGAAGTGTGGAAATACACTCTCGAAACGTCTGTTTAATAACAGTATGCTTATTTTCACAACCAATTGATTTTTTGCCTTTACAAACACACTTTGCGGAATCGTACAGAGTTTTAAAATATTTTCGAGCCATTGTTTATTTTGGGAAATGCAATGTTAAAATTATGACAATAAATATTGGCCTTTCTATTCATATTTCAACTATTCAGTGTAATACCTACTAGGTGCACATATTTATTCTCCCTATATCTATCTATCTATCTATCTATCTATCTATCTATCTATCTATCTATCTATCTATCTATCTATCTATCTATCTATCTATCTATCTATCTATCTATCTATCTATCTATCTATATATATATATATATATATATATATATATATATATATATATATATATATATATATATATATATATATATATATATATATATATATATATACATATATAAGTGATGCAGGTAACATCCCCCTCCGCACATTATTAAAGATCCGCATCCGCATCCGCATCCGCGCTTTGCCCTGCGGAAGTTGCGCGGATGTTTATTGTCGAGATTTTTGATAAAGAATTTTAAAATAAAATTACTTAAGATGAATCTGACCACAAACTTTAAATCTCAACACTAAGGTAGCATTTTGAACCATCTTCAAATGAAAATGGTGATGGTTTAAAAAGAATGAAAGATGTATTAAAATTAGAGGTAGAAAAACTCTTTGGTTCTGTGGAAATTAATGATCTTCATATTATTGCAATTACTTAGATCCCCGTTTTAAAGGCAAGTTTTTTTTTTGTAACACAATATTGGAACAAGTTAAATCGTCACTTTGTGTTGCAGTTAAAAAACTTCAATTCGAACAGTCTATTAATTCACTACCCATTAAAAGGAAAAAAAAACGAAATCTACAGAACCAACACCTTCTACAATGTAAATCAATAACAGATTCACTGGAAGAATTTCTACAATCCAATTGTGATGAAGAAACACACGCATTACCAAAAAATGTAGTTCAAATGATTGAAACCTATCACCAAGAAAAACGACTAGATACAAATGATCCTATCAGTTGGTGGAACGTTAAGCAAAATGTTTACCTCACGCTTAAGCAAACTTGCAAGGAAATACTTGGCCTGTCCTCTTACTAGTGTTCCAAGTGAGAGAGTATTTAACAATGTTGAGCTAATATATGATGAAAAGAGAAACAGACTCTCAGCAGAAAAGTCAGAAAAATTGATGTTTCTCAAGCACAACCTCTCTATATTTGAATTTCCTAGTGCAAAAAGTATATAATCCTTTGTAAAATCTCTTTCATAAATGTCGGATTGGGGAAAAGACGTTGGTGGGGTGCATTTGAGTTGGGTCACCGTCCCGCACCCTGGTAACACAATTACATTAATATATTGTGGCTAACAATCGAAATTTATTGGGCAAATATGTATAAATAAATTGTCTAAATATGTATAAATAAATATATATATATATATATATATATATATATATATATATATATATATATATATATTTCAAACATCCGCATCCGCGGATATGATCAAAACATCCGCATCCGCATCCGCGGATGCGAAAAAAATGACATCTGCTGCATCACTAATATATATATATATATATATATATAGTAGTTCTTATTAAACTTGGTCATTTTGGTTACATATATAAAACAAGATATATATATAAATATATATATATATATATATATATATATATATATATTACATCATCATCTTTATCTTCATAAATTGCCCCTCGATTCTATAGAACTGGAAGTGTGGATGGCAAACATGCACCAGAAAAGCAATTGTTAAGTAAACCCCTCTTCCACAACCTCCCCCCATACCCTTAAGCGCGAGATGACAGGGCGAAAATCCATCCTGTAGCTTCGTACACTATGACAGTCAGCCACTGTGGCATCTCTTCAATGTCAGGGTTCGTCCCCTGGTCCAGGCACACAACCATGCAATCTTACCCAACCAGTTTATTTACTTCTATTAAGCGACATTCTTCTCACTTGTTCCAAATTCACATTCCTTTCCTTCAAGCATTCCTTTACTGGAAGATAGTACCAAATGGTCGAGAGGGAAAATGATCGACAGGTCAATTTTTTTTTTTTTTTTTTTTTTTGTCACCACCACCCACGGGCAGAGCGCCTCATTCAGCAGGAGGGGGTGTTGCACGCTAAAATTTCATCCACTAGCGTAAATTACGCAGATGAGCACAGACGCAGGCTTTAAAGTGAGGGAGATTAAATTCAGCAGGAAACACAGGAGATGGAAGAGAATTCCACAGAACAGATGTGGCAGGAAAGAAGGAAGCACCGCAACGAACTAGCCTTGAGTTACCTACATCAACACAAAACTCGTGCGCAGACACAGCACCCTTTGTGCTAAGAGTGTCGTAAAGGTGGTGGTACGCAAGTGATAAGTTCCCTCGAACACCTGCCGCTGCGGTACCTATAGAAAAGAGATAAAGCACCAACAACGCGCCGCAAAGATAGAGGGTCAAGTGAACTGGAAAGTACAGAGCAGTTTATAAGCCTTTGGCTTTTGACTCGGCCCTGTCCAAAAGCCGGGTGAAACCAGAGCCCCCCACAGATATGAGAACAGTACTCCATACAAGGGCGGATGAGACCCTTGTATAGCTGGAGTAACTGAGAGAGGAAAAAAAATCTCGCAGTCTAAACAGAACTCCTAGTTTCTTTGAGGCTGCCCTAAAGCAATTGTTGTGATGTGAGGTTTCCGCACGACATTGTTTGTTTTAGCTTCGAGGAGCCGGAGCTAAAAGTCTATCAGGGCAGTGGATTGAGAGAACCGTCGAGATAGACAAGTAGGTATATCTTTCAGTGAGAAGATTTGTAGAGGTTGAGTTTTTAAAGTGTTGAATTTCACGACACCACTGTGAAATTCTATCCAAATCAGCAAGATTAGAATCGGAAATATTATGATGAGGCAATTAGAAGTAAAAGAGGGAGCAGAATTGAAATGAGCTGAAGAATGAAAGAATCATCGGCATATGAGTGGATAGAGAGTTAAATGTGCAAGGAGAAGTTCTTTAATCATGAAAGTGAGAATAAAGAGAGCAGGAGAATGTAATAGTAATTGAGTCTTCAAATTTTATTTGAAAGAAGAAGAAGTAGCTCCATCAACCACAGCCGATATTGAGCGACTTGAAAGAAAGCTAGACATAAGTAAGCAAAGAGAAGGAGGAACGGAAAGAAGGTGAGCTTGTAGAGCAGTGACGCGTGCCATACCCAATGCTTTGGATCTGTCAAGCGCCACCACGCAAGTCTCCCTGTAGTTCCTAAGAGCGGAAACCATAAATCGGTTAAATAGGGGAAAGTATATCACTAGTAGACCTCGAACGCCGAAAACCGTACTAGCGATTGGAAAGAAGAGAATGAGATTCCAGATGGTCTAAGAGAAGTGAGAGTTAAGAAGTAATGCGATACCTGATAGGAATATAGTGAGAGCTTACAGGGCGATAGTTAGCTGGATCAGAGCGGTCTTTTTCGGAATATTGTGGTTGACATGTGCGTGCTTCCAACACTGAGGGAAAGTGTTAGTATTGAGACATAGAGAATATAGTTGAACGAGGGAGGGGCCAGCTCGGACACTCCTCAAAACTCGGGGAGGGATGCCATCCGGGCCACTAGCCTTCTAACATTCATAGATCTCAGGAGCCCCATGCAATCTGATCAAATGTAATCACAGGCAAAGACATAGGACACCTGAGGAGAAGAAGGTGGAGGAGGAGGAATGCCAGAACGTCCAGGTTGAGTTAGAGGAAAAATAGGGAGGCCGAAGAGATTGATCTTTTCAGTTGGAGAGTTAGCAACAGAGCTATTGGTCAGATCGAATAAGAGGAGGAACATATTTACAGAAGTTATTAGAGATGTTTTTGGCAAAAGGCCAGAAAAGATTTGTCAGAGGGAGAACCAAGGAGGTTAGCGCACTTCTTGATGAAAGCCCTCCGCTTTGCTCGTCGAGCAGTATTCCTGCAAATGATTTCCAGCTGAGCGAAACAGCAGAAGGACATAGAGAACGAGAATTTTTCCACCCCTTGGGATAGGCACCGTCTCTAGCCTGAATGGCCAGAGAACAGGCACGATCGAACCATAGATTATGAGAGAAAGATTTGTCGAAAGGAATGAACCT
>JABUQX010129061.1:15000-20000 GCA_015478945.1 Trachelipus rathkii | reverse complement strand
GAGTGTAAGGTGTAAGTCAGGTGAGAGTATAAACCAAGGAATTAGTCCTCTTCTGTTGATCTAACTACCGGGAAACATTTTGTTTTGATGTTTAAATACTTGTGAACAATAATACTAAAGCGTGGTGACAACAGTCTTGTTAAAAGCATAGTCACTCCAAGGGATATAAGTGAATAACCACCACCAAAGTAATCAAGTAATTCGGTTTTCGAAAAATCTCTAGGGCCCTACCCTGAATGTCTGGTTGGATGTACTTGTATTTTTTTTATCATTTGCAATGCAATTCTAGAAGTTGAAGGAAAACTAATATTGCTGAAGTGATGGGGCAATCGCAATGTGAATCCTACTTTGAAAGCATGCTTTAACTATGAAAATTTGAACTGAACCTCGCCTGTAATTATAACTAAATTTCGCCAAAATATGATCGGATTCACAATGCTTCAACAACAATCACACAAAAGTACTTGTTGAGAAAAAATCGACTAAAGAGAATGTCTGTATTACCTGTGGGTAGTAAAGATTCAGTCGTTATCGCAACACTCTCGATAGAGTCGTGTGGGCAAAGTTAACTAGCTTGTGCCAATTTCAGGATTCTCAAGATCACAGTGCAAAATTATTCCTCTTTTTCACGAGTCCTAGTTCATGGTCTTCCTCTGCAGATAAAAAGAGGAGAAAACTTCCATATATATATATATATATATATATATATATATATATATATATATATATATATATATATATATATATATATATATATATATATATATATATATATATATATATATATATATATTTATATATATATATATATATATATATATATATATATATATATATATATATATATATATATATATATATATATATATATATATATATATATATATATATATATATATATATATATAGAGAGAGAGAGAGAGAGAGAGAGAGAGAGAGAGACGAAGACTGCCTTGTTTTTCTTCTTTAAATCAAATATTTACTTTTGATTTAACTTTTTCTTTTAGTATTTTTAATTAGCGGTTTTAAGAATTAGATATATAATTAGAACACGAGACGTATAATGTTCTTAATATATATATATATATATATATATATATATATATATATATATATATATATATATATATATAAATATAAATATATATATATATATATATATATATATATATATAACATATTCTATATAAATATATATATAAAAAAAAGATATATATATATATATATATATATATATATATATATATATATATATATATATATATATATATATATATATATATATATATATATATATATATATATATATATATATATATATATATATATATAAATATATATTTATATATATATATATATATATACTATATATATATATATATATATATATATATATATATACTATATAATATAATGAAATAATATAATATATATATATATATAACTAAAATTCTACTCAGAAGAGGTTGGGCCTTGATTGAACGTGTCCAGGTCTTTACCCAGGGCTGAGAACCCCTTCAAATGTTTATTATTTTCTTCACATAAGGGCTACACTTTGCTACTCTCTCTACCCACTGTCAAGTATGATATAGTGATTTGTGCAGTACAATAATAATAAAAATAATAATAATAATAATAATAATAATAATAATAATAATAATAATAATAATAATAATAATAATAATAATAATAATAATAATAATAATAATAATAATAATAATAATAATAATAATAATAATAATAATAAAATAATGATAATAATAATAATAATAATAATAATAATAATAATAATAATAATAATAATAATAATAATAATAATAATAATAATAATAATAATAATGTAATAATAATAATAATAATAATAATAATAATAATAATATTAATAATAATAATAATAATATTAATAATAATAATAATAATAATAATAATAATAATAATAATAATAATAATAATAATAATAATAATAATAATAATAATAATAATAATAATAATAATAATAATAATAATAATAATAACAATCAGTAAAAAATAATAAAATAATAATGTGCAATCATTGGTTACCGGTAATCTGGTAATTGCTGTTGATGACCAATTTTGTCAAGATAATATTAGCTAGTTAGGTGGTGGTGGTAGTAATGTTAAGACATCAACGTTAATGTTAATGTTAATCTCAGTAATAATAACAATAATAATAATAATAATAATAATAATAATAATAATAATAATAATAATAATAATAATAATAATAATAATAATAATAATGTACCTTTACGCATTTATACTTGAGAAACAGAAATGTGTATATTCTTGAGCCTGTTAATTAAAACATAACCATACTTTATATATATATATATATATATATATATATATAAAAATATATATATATATATATATATATATATATATATATATATATATATATATATATTTACAATAAACGCCACTGCTCATGGGGTGGCCCTAATCTAGGAGGGGTGTACTCATTTGACGTCCGAGCAGGACGAAGCCAAGCCCAAGGAGAGGAATAGCTCACATTCTCCCACCCGACCGACCAGTTGCGAATCTGGGACCCTCGCTTTGTTTGGCGAGTGCTCTACCACTGAGAGCTATCGGGTCGCTTTTAAAATAAATAAATAAATATATATATATATATATATATATATATATATATATATATATATATATATATATATATATATATATATATATATATATATCTATATATATGTCTTACTAGAAATATATTTCTTTTGTTTATTTATATATATAAAAAAATATATATTTATATATGTATGTATATATATGCACCTATATATAGATATAAAGCATACATATACACATACGCCAGGTTCGCCCCATACATGTACTAAATATAAACGTTTAAATATCACTGTTATTACTATTAATATGTTAAACGATATATCACCACCATTCGAGGAAAGATAAATGTGATAGAAGTAAAACCCTATCACTATCACTTATTATTTTACCATTACTATAGCTCCACATTCTCCCCACCGACCAGTTGCGAACCTGGGACCCTCGCTTGGTTTGGCGAGTGCTCTACGAACTATCGGGTCACTTTTAAATAAATAAATAATATATATATATATATATATATATATTTATATATAAATATATAAAAGTATGTCTATATATATAACTTATATATAGCTATAATATATATATTTATATATATATGTAGCATATATCTAGATATATATTTATATATATAACTAACTATATATATATTTTCATAATTGTATACTTTCTAACTGAACATATTTATTTATATATATATATATATATATATATATATATATATAATATATATATATATATATATATACATAAAAATATACATATACACATACATAGAAACATATACATGTACACAAAGCAAATATAAACATTTAAATATCACTGTTTTACTATTTTATTATCACCATTTATCACCATTGCCATAATGAAGGTTATTATGATTGTATCTTACTCAACCTATCACTATCACTTATTATTTTTACCATTACTATAGCTCACATTCTCCCACCCGACCAGTTGCGAACCTGGGACCCTCGCTTTGTTTGGCGAGTGCTCTACCACTGAGCTATCGGGCACTTTTAAATAAATAAATATATATAAATATATATATATATATATATATATATATATATACATATATATAACTATATATATATATATATATATATATATATATATATATATAGATATATATATATATATATATATATATATATATATATATATATATATATATATATATATATAGATACATAAACATACATATACACATACATAGATTCATATACATGTACACAAAGCAAATATAAACATTTAAATATCACTGTTATTACTATTATTTTCATTATCACCATTTATCACCATTGCCATTATGATTATTATGATTTTTATCATTAACTTCAACCCTATCAATATCACTTATTATTTTTACCATTACTATATATATATATATAATAATAATAATAATAATAATATATATATATATATATATATATATATATATATATAATATATATATATATATATATATATATATGTATATATATAATAATAATAATATATATATATAACTTAATATATATATATAATATATATGTAATAATAATATATATATTTACTATATATATAATATATATATATATAATAATAATAATAATAATATAATATATATATATAACAACAACCAATAATAATAATAATAATATGTAATATAATAATAATAATAATATATATATATTATATATATATATATATATATATATATATATATATATATATATATATATATATATATATATATATATATATATATATATATATATATATATATATATATATATATATATATATATATATATATATATATATATATGCAAACATTCCATTCTCTATCCCTTGAGCTAATAATGATAAAACTTGGTTTATCAGAAATTATCGTTGTCTTCAAATCCAGAAACTCGTGCATTAATAAACTTCATACCGAAATGATAAAAAATCAGCTATTCGATACCCTAAAAACTTTTCCTTGTAGAAAATGCAACAACCTTTCAAATTCCTCTACCTAACACTCTTTTTGACATTTTGCAATTTAAAATGTCAACTCTAACTTTGCTTCTTCCTCCCTCCTTCCTTTTATCTCTATCGGTAATACTGCTGTCTTAACTTCTGCTAAAGCGGAACTGTTTTCTTAAACTTTTCCCTCTAATTCCATTGTAGACGGTTTAAGAGCTATTCCTCCTCTTCGCCTCCTTTCAACTCATTAAAATGCTATTTCTGCATTTTCTAAATTTAACACTAAGAAGGAGGAGAGTGCTGGTTATCCCTCCAGTGGTCTTCAAAACCTGTGCTTCTGAACTTGCACCCTGCCTTGGGAACCTGTTTCCTCACTGCCTATAAACTTCAACCTTTCCCTTCTGCTGAAAGAATGCATTCATTCAGCATGTGCTGAAGAAGCGGGA
>JABUQX010129061.1:0-7500 GCA_015478945.1 Trachelipus rathkii | reverse complement strand
ATAAAACATCTCTAACAACTTTTGTAAATCTGCCTTTTTCATCTAAATCTACCCTGGACGATTCTGTGGGCAGCATCCCTCCTACTCCTTCCTATCATGTTTCCAATGTCTTACTCCTGTAATTACACATGATCAGATGCGCATGAGATTCTGTGATCTATAAACGTCATAAAGGCCAGTGGCCCGAACGGCATTCCTCCCCTTTGTTCTGAGGGAGTAAGGCCTCCGAGCTGACGCCTGTCCTCGTTCAACTCTACTTATGTCTTATCACTAATACTTCTTCTCACTGTGCTGGAAGCTACAGTCCAACCGACCCCGAAAAAGGTAGCCGCCTGGATTCTTCCAACTATCGTCCTATAGCTCTCACCTGTATTCTATCTAAAATTTTGGAAACTCTCCTTAACCCTCATTTCCTGGATCATCTGGAGTCTCATTCCCCTTCTTTCAGATCACCAGTATGGCTTTGGTCGCTCGAGGTCAATTGGTGACATACTTTCTATCTAACTGATTTATGGCCTTTCTTGCCCTTAGGATCATGGGGAGTCTTTGGCAGGTGTATCGCTTGACATATCCAAGGCCTTTGACCGGGTTTTGACGCGTCACTGCTCTCAAGCTCCCCCTCTTGGTTTCCTCCTTCTCTTGCTACTCTTGCCCAGTTTTCTCTGATCACTCCATATCAGCATTCTTGACGGAGCGTCCTCTTCCTCCTTTCCTGTTAACTGTGGTGTTCGGCAAGGTTCAGTGTTCTATCTCCAACTTATTCCTACTTTTCATCAACGATCTCCTCAGCTGTACCAACTCTGTTCACTCTTATGCCGATGACTCAACTCTCCATTCTTCAACTCATTTCAATCTGCTCCCTTTTGCTTCTAGAGTTGCCTTCTCGTCTTCAGCTTTCCGGATTCTATTCTGCCGATCTGATGGGATTTGGTGGTCACCGCAACCTTGTAAAATTCTACTCTTTAAAAACTCAACTCCTCCACATCTCCCTCTCAAAAACACCTCCTCGACCTTTTCCTATTTCCCTTCGACGCTGGGCTCAACGTCTCTCCCTTGTGAATAACATAAACATTCTTATCTTAACATAAACAACAAATGATCTTGGAAACCTCATATCTATGGCTCAAGGTGGCCTCAAAGAAGCTGGAGTTCTGTTCAGGCGTAATCTTTTTTCCTCTGCTCAGATACTCGAGTTATATAAGGGTCTTATTCGCCCTTGTATGGAGTACTGTTCTCAATATTTGGGGGCTCCAGCTCTCCACCCTTCTATTGGATAGGTTGAGTCTAAAGCTAAGAGACTAATAAACTGTCCCCTACTTTCAAACTCTATTGACCCTCTATCTCTGTAAGGGATTTTAAACGTTGGCCCTCTATCCCTTTTCTATAGGTACTTAGCAGCAGATGCTCGGGGAGTTGACCTCTCGCATTCCTCCACCCTTTGCATCGCCCTCGTTGCACAGCAAAGCCTTGCTCTCGCAATAATTCTGCGTGAGTATTGCTAGAACCCCAGACTTTGTTCGTTGTGGTGCCTCTTTCTTTCCAGCTAATTCTGTTCTGTGTGGAACTCCTGCCTTCTTCTGTTTTTCCAACTATATTTAATTTTCCTCTCTTTAAAGCCCAACGTCTGCGCTCACCTGAGAACTCTGAGTTATACAAGAGATTAGCTGTCGAATTTGAGAAACGAATTATTTTCCGTCTCCTCCTTGAATATGGTCCTGCCCATGAATGGTGACAATCTGTAAATATATATATATATATATATATATTTATATATATATATATATATATATATATATATATATATATTTAATATTGTTATGTTAGAAATATATATATATATATATAAGTATATATATATATATATATTCTAATAATTATACAAACCCTATAATTATGCTACCCTTGAATATTTCATGTACTCTAATAAATACGATATATATGTGTTTATATATACATATATATATATATATATATATATATAAAGAAAGATATATATATATACATATATATATATATTATAGTTATATTATTATTATATATATATATATATTATATATGTATATATACATATTTCACAGCCGTCACTTCCACTAATCAGCTGCTAAGAGTCTCATTCAGGAGGGAGGAATATACATATAAAGAAGAGCAGATATTGGTACATAGTTATGCTATTATATTATATATATATATATATATATGTATATATTGTATGGGTACCATTCATCGGGTCATAAACGTAATCTCTTTTGTGAAGGTTTATTATAAAGTTTATGAAGTAAAAAGACATATATATATATATATATATATATAGCAAAGTATATATATTTTCAGTAACAAACAAAAGAGATATGAAGAAATATACTTATTATTGCTATATAAAATTTTATATATATATATATATAAAATGTCCTCCCCTTTGCGAAGGCTCATACGACTCCGTCAGTGGGACCCATCGAGAAAGGTCCTGGGTACCACGGGCCTAACGGCTATATCCGCTGGCTGGCCAGGCCTATCGCGGATGCCGGGAAGCTTTCCCATTAGTAGCAAGGCACACTACCAATGTACTCATTAACGTCTGAGTGAGACGAAGCTAGAGTTTATAGGAGAATAGCTCACGCCTCCTGCCCACCCAGTCTCTGAACCTGGGCCCTTCGCTTGCCAAGCGAGTGCTCTACCACTGAGCTAGGAGCGCTCAGGCAGCAGCAGGCGGTAGCAGAGCAGTATATTACAGCAGCAGAGTGTTATGAGCATATATATATATATTATGCAAGTTGGGAAAGAAAGAAAGGATAGGCTGATGAAGGGCGTTGTTGCATATTATGCATATTGTTATATATATTATTATATTATATATTAGTTATGCTGTTAGGGTATATCTAAGTTTACTGATCACAAACTGCTATTATGCCATATATATATTTCATATATTATATTATATTATTATATTAATATATTATTATTATTAAGCATATATTATTATTATTGGTAAAGATATATATATATATATATAAACATATATATATATATATATTATTATTATTGCTATTATTGTTATTATTATTATAAAGAAAGATATGCATATTATTGCATAATATGTTGCTTATATATGGTTATTGGGCTGATATACATACAGGATATACAGCGGGCTGAAGGCTGTTGTTGCGTGTTAAGTTGAGTTAAGAAGCATAGTGCTGTGTTATATATATTATTATGCGTTGTTATTGTATATAGTGCTAAGGCATATAAGTATTATACAGCATATTATATATGCGTTATTGTTGTTATACATATATGCCAGCAGCAGCAAAGGTTGGGCTACTGGCTATTACATATATATTTATATTTCATACATACAGTATTATTGGCTATTATTATTGCTGGTTATTATATTTATTACTACATATTATACAGTTGGCTATTATTGGTTACAGCATACATATATTACAGCGTATATATATGCCATGCATACATACAGTTATATATATATATTATATTACATATATATATTATTATTACATAAAGATATTACAGCATATTATTATTATTATATAACATAACATATATATATAGTTATACATATATATATACATATACATATTATTATTATTAATATTATATTACTATTATATTATTATTTGTTGTTGCTATTATTATTGTTATTATTGTTATGAGTGTAAGAATAGTGATACAGGTTATATATATATTATTGGCTTATATATATATATATTATATATATATATATACATATATTACATAAACATCGGATATATGCTATATGCATATACATATATTATTAGTTAATATGCTGGTTGGCATATATATATATATAAGAGTATATGGCGAAGGCTAGTAGCAGAAAGATATATATGGTTATATATCATATATATATATATATATATATATAAGGTTATATATATATTCTAATAATTATACGACAAACTCTACATTTTTATGAAACTTATATGTAATGTTCTAAAGACTCCAAATTTCGTATCTGTGACCTTTGACAACGGAGGGACTTGTCAGTTATAGCGACTCCAGTCGATTTTCAGGAAATTTTCTGAAAATGTTTGAAAGATGTAAAGAAGATGAAAAAATTTTAAAAATAGAGAATTGACTGTGAAAAAATCGATATTTTCTCATAATTTTACATTTACAACATATCAAATTAGTTTTAAAGTTTGTCAGATGCACTTTTTTTATTGGCTTACGGTGTTATTTATTTTTTTTAGCACCATTCACGGGTCGGGATCAGAGGTGCACATGTTCTTCTTCATTGTATTTCTATCTTCAACTTTGATTTTTCTTCAAATAGGAAATTGGTAGATTTTATAACTTTTACTAGAGTCATTAAGGGACTTCATAACTCTCTACTGGGTCACTTGCTGATCTGATTTTACTATTTATCATTCTTTGCAGCTTCTTTCAATCATTTCATGTAAGTTGCATGAAAATGAAGAGGCTATTCTCTAAAAAATAAAAAGCCTTCATAATATATACTATAGTTATGGCGCGAGTATAGCGCTGTTGTTATAAGGCAGGTTGTTACTGGCAGAAGAAGCATATATATATGGTTGGCAAGGCTGGCTGTTGGTTAGTTGTTATATTATATATACATAAACATATATATATTGGGTTGGTTATTGCTGGGAGCATACAGCAAGATATATATATACATATTGGGCTAAGGTTATTATTGTTATTATTGTTATGCTATATATATATATTATTATTATTATTATATATATATATAATATATATATATATATATATATATATATATATATATTATACATATATATATATATATAGTAATACAGGCTATTATGGCGCACAGGTTGCAGCAGCTGGGTTACAGGCAGGCAGCAGCAGTTATGGTGCAGTAGCGCGCGTATGGCGGGTTGGCGCTAAGGCTATACAGCATATATATGCGTATGGCTATATAATATGAGCATATGTATATATATGTTGTATATATATATATATATTGTTATTGTTATTATATATATATATATATATATATATATATATGGAGGAAAGAAAGATATAAAGATATATACATATATATATATATATATATATATATATGCGTATATTGCTATATATATATATAATCGTGCCAAATACTAGTATTTTGTGTATATTATTATATTTTGGAAGGGCTGACGACAGTGTAAGAAATCTTTTGTTGATCGTTTTATGATCAGGTTTTAATCGGTTTTAAATTACTTCAAAATAGTGCCGAAAGAAAAAAATGGGGAATGTAAGCTCCTTTTATTTACAAATAAATATGTGAGTCATACGGTTTAATTTGAAATATTTTCTGTATATATGTGAGGTAGCAGAGCGCATATATATATATGGCGGCGCGTGTTATTGGCTAGCGTTATGCGCGAGCGTTGTTAGCGGTGTTGGTTATTGGGCATATTGCATACATATTGGCTATTATTGTTACATACATATGTTGATATTACTATAAACATATGGCGGCGCGCGTGGCAGCAGATATTGTTAGTTAAGATATGGCGCATAGCAGTGCAGTTATATAATACAGGTGTATGTTATTAAGTTATATTAGTTGTTATTAGCGGGTTATTATGGTTACATATATTATTACAAGCTGCTGCTGGCTGGCTAAGCATTTTTGCTATGGCGCTGGTTGTTATACTACATATGGCTATACATATGTTGCGCATATGCTGCTATTACGCTAAGGTTATTGTTGATGTTAGTTATACATATATTATATACATATATAAATAGCCCATATAAATTAATATGTATGGCGTTTTATTGTTGGTTGCTATGCTGGCTATGGTTATTGCTGGGTTGGGCTACTGGTTGCTGGCTGGTTATGCATTAGCAGATATATGCGTATGCTATGGCAGCGCGTTATGTAGCAACAGTAAATATAGCAGTGCGCGCGTTAGTTGTTGCTATTATGCTATATATTATATATATATATATATATATATATTATTAGTTGACTGTATATATATAGTATATATATGTTATATTATTATATATATATAAGGAGCAAATATATTATATTGTTGCTGGGTATATATATTACATATGGTTATATGGCGTTTGATCGTCTACGTAGCATATTATATGCTATGTTATTATGTTGGCGTTGAAGAGCATAGTATTATGCGAGCATATTTCGGCGCGGTTATGGCGTTGGTTAGTTGGTTATTGTTATATACAGCATATAGAGCAGCAGCTATTGGCTGCTGCTGCTATTGCTATACATAAGGCTATATATATATTGGTTGGCAGTCATGCTGGCATATGGCTGGCTACGTTGTATAAACGTTCATATGTGGCGCGCGGCGCGCGCAGAAGATGAGGAGGAGGTGCAGGCAGTATATATATATATATATATATACCGTGAAGGGTATATATATATATATATATATATATATCATAGTAACATTCTCGGATGGTGCTGTAATGCGGATATCAGACCCTAAAAATTCGAGAATAATGATGAGAATATTTAAATTTTTGCTGATGCTGCAAATATGCATAATCGAAAGCAAATTTTTTTATTATTATTATTTGAGGAAACTTGTCAAGGTAGGTTAATTTTCCTTTGATTGTAAACAAGACTTTATTTTGGCGGGAAAGTCAATTTATTGCTGATCAGAAATCTTGTCGATAATAATAATAATAATAATAATAATAATAATAATAACATAACAATAATAAAAATAATAATAATAATAATAATAATAATAATAATAATAATAATAATAATAATAATAATAATAATAATAATAATAATAATAATAATAATAATAATAAAAATAATAATAATAATAATAATAATAATAAAATAATAATAATAACCCATCTTAATATATACTTTAATAATAATAATAATAATAATAATAATAATAATAATAATAATGTTTTCAAGAATATAATTATTATTTTCTTTTTAAGATCACTCACAGACACATTTAAAATATCTTCCTAAGTTGTTAGAAATAATTTTAATCTAGAGATGAAAAGAATATATATTATTTACTTGTTTTTTCAATTTGTTTAACCATTTATGATTTATTTTATCTCAGAAATATTTTTAATAACCAATTGAACTTTTTCAGCTTTCTTTATTAACGAATTTTTTCCAAAATGTTTTGAGTTCCTTTATTGTTTGTTCATATTTCCATGAATTTATGTCTCCTTGTGCTATATATATGCATAAGAGCAGCAGCAAGGTTGCTAAGGTTGCTACATACAGCAGCATAGCATACAGCAAGCAGCAGGCAGCAAGGCGCATATGCCATATACTAAGGTTATGTTATGTATATATATATATGTATATGCTATATATATATGGTTATATATATATTGCCATATATATATATATATATATATATATATATATATATATATATATATATTGAAGCGGCGCACGAAAACGCGAAAAGTGTTTCAATGATAAATGCGAAACGGTTAAACACCCAAACTTAATGAACGAAGCATTTG
>JABUQX010129060.1:5000-15415 GCA_015478945.1 Trachelipus rathkii | reverse complement strand
GTGTGCGTGGTGCGGTAGGTGCGTGCGTGCGTGCTCAAGTGCGGTGCAGTGGTGTGCGTGCGGTAGCGGTAGGTGCGCGTGTGGTAGGTAGTGCGCGTGCGTGCGTGCGCGCGTGCGTGCGTGCGTGCGTGCGCGTGTGTGTGTGCAGGTGCGCGTGCGCGTGCGTGCGTGCGTGCGTGCGGTGGTGCGTGTGTGGTAGTGCGTGCGCGTGGTGCGTGGTGGTAGGTAAGCGTGCGTGCGCGCGCGCAGTGCGTGCGGTGCGTGCGTGCGCGTAGGTGGTAGCGCGTGGTGCGTGCGCGTGCGTGCGTGCGTGTGGTAGTGCGTGCGTGCGTAGTGCGTGTAAGATATATACATAGGTTAGTGAGCCTACTGAGAACATTCAGTACCTGGACTCCTTTACACTGAATGTAATCCCAAACTTCCCTGATAGCATTACATGTGTATCTAAAGCCCCATCATTTTACTAGTGCTCCTGGGTAAAACCATATGCCAGCTTCAAAGTTAGTTTTAGGGCTGTCGTTTTAAAAGAAAATGACCTTTTCCCAGACTTTTAACTACATGGGAATGGAAGTAATATGTATCTTAATGATTGTATAGAATCCAGCTAAGTGATGAGAGTCTAAACATCCTCTCTTTTATAAGTGTCACGGTTAATTCCATAAATGTTCCCCCGTTTTCCTGTCAGATGGTGGATGTAAGTTGTCCTTCATCTGAAATCTCTGCCTTGGTAGGTTTTCAATCAGAGCCAATGGGATCCGTTGTACCAATTCCTGGTGTATTGGATTTGCGAGATTCGTGTAGGATCGCTCTATTTAATCCTTCCGATACACCTCATTATGTTAGGAAGGGTACTGTAGTAGGTAGCTTGTGTTCTTTGGAAGAAGATATTCTTCAAATTAATACTAGGCCAGTAGAGGCGAATTCCGAAATCAACTTTAAAGCAGACGTATGGTCCCCCACTAAGTTGGAGGGAGTTTTGCTTTGCGGATATTCCTATCTCTGACCTCGAAAAAGAACGATTAATCGCAGTATTATTGAAACATAAAGCGGCTCTCAGTTTCGGTGACCACGACGTTGGAGTGGCTACTAATATCACACACAATATCGAGGTAGAAACTGGTTGACCTGTGAGATTACCAGTACGTCGTTTCCAGGGTCCCTTGGCTCAAGAAAAAGAAAAACAATGTCATGAACTGTTGGAGCAGTTGGAGCAGGATATTATTAGACCTAGTAAATCACCTTATTCAGCTCCTGTGGTTCCGGTCCGAAAACCTGACGGTAAATTACGATTATGTATCGATTACCGGAAATTAAATAGTGTTACTAAGACCGATTCCTTCCCATTACCTAACCTAATAGATATGATTTATAATATGTACGGTAATGTCTATTTTACAACAATAGATCTGGTCCGTGGATATTATCAAGTATCAATGGAGCCCGAGAGTGTTGAAAAAACTGCTTTTTCCACCCCCTTTGCACAGTACGAATATTTAAAAATGCCCTTTGGTGTAAAGAATGGTTGGTCCAGCAACATTTCAACGTGGAATGATGTTGGCGTTGGAAGATTTACCATGGTCCGAGGTTATGGTATATTTAGATGATATTATCATTCTCAGTAAAAATATAGATGATCATCTAACCACCTTGGATCGTGTCCTTTCTGCACTAGAGAAAACGGTACAAACTTAAACCCAGCAAAACCCAATGTGTCATACTGAGGTGGAATTCTTGGGTCACCATATATCCCGGAAAGGTATACTGCCCCTTCAGAAAAATCTCAAAGGAGCTTTAGAATTTCCTGTCCCCACTACTACGGTAAAACAATTACGCCAGTTTTTGGGAATGGTAAACTTTTATAGGCGTCATATTCCAGATTGTTCTCAAATCAGTAAGCCTTTATCATGCCAGACTGGTGGTAGATCCATTAAGTGGACGCCGGAGTGTCAGCAGGCCTTTGATCAACTTAAGGAGGCCTTAGTAAATCCCACATTGTTAGGGTTCCCTGATTATAGTCCGGAGGTTTCTCCCATGGAGCTACATGTAGATGCTTCAGACCTCAGGGCTGGTGCTTGCCTTTCTCAAATCCAAGACGGAGAACGCAGGCTAATTGCTTTTATTTCTATGACCTTCAATGTTGCTCAGAGAAATTATGGAGTGATTGATAAAGAACTAACTGCTTTGCGTTGGGCTGTCAAATCCCTTAGACCTTTCCTCCGTGGTATCAAATTCATTATATATACCGACCATATGCCACTCATCTATTTACAAAATATGAGTTTGGTTGATGGAAGGTTAGCTAGGACTATGGAAGAGCTCTATGAATATGACTTTGACATATGTCATATATCGGGCCCTAAAAATATAGTTGCCGATGCTCTCTCCCGATCTCCCGTAAATGATAATATGGAAGAACCCGCCGAAAATACTTCTTTGGATTTCATTCCTCCTGGGTTCTTTCCGATAGAAATCAGCGGAGGAGGAGACTCGTTATATAAATGTTTTTCTCTTTACTTATATGGATCGGTCGAGAGACATTTAGAGGTAAGAGATGTTCTTATCGAAGAGTTACAAAAGCATCCTGTAAAATATAAACTTCAAGGTCAGTTGGTTCAAAAAAGACTCTGATTATTAAAACTTCCGGGTCAATTGCCAATACCAGAAGTTATCACTGCTTTTACGGATGTCTTTAAAGTTAACGTTCACATATATTATGCCCATAATAAACCTTTAATATATGGAAATAACGCTGCTGGTGAACCCTGTTATTTAAAATGTTTGGGGGTTCACTATAACTATCTGCTAGTTACTTCTAGTAGTGAATAAACTTCATGTCGACTCCATTGGAGTATGTACCTTATTGAAGAAGGACCAGTCTTTTATAACCTTGTTGCTCGGGGTTATAAAATGACACAATTGTGTCCTGAACGAAGTAAATAAGCCTGGAGAATAAAAGTTGGCTTTGCTTCATCTGTTTAGAAAATGAAACTTCTGTCGTTCCCCCTTACTGACTGGAACTTAAATTTAAACTACTTAATAATTAAAACTTAATGGTACATATTGTATCTGATAAGTTACCTGAAAAAAAAAAACTCTTATTCCTATCTTTCTATCTCTTAAGTAAACTTCCTTCTGAACTATACTCTATAACATCTTCATCTATATGAAGCTGTTTTTAAATGTATGCTTTCTAGTGTGTCTGATCGTCAAAAACTTTTAACTTATAAGACGAAAAACCCTCCTGGTGTACATGATTCTTGTAAAATTGATCTTTGTGTGTCTGGATTTTGTATGCTTGCAGACTAAAAATTAAAACTATAAACTAAAAATCAAAAAAGTCTTGTGATAGAATTCTTCACGTTATTTAACCAAAAATGGTTAAATACGTATAAAGAATATATATACTGTCTAGTATATATTTATCAAAACAAAATGCATATAATTATTATATATAGAGTCATCGAACCCGCATACCTCACAACCATTATATATATATATATATATATATAAGCAGCAGGTATATATAGTATATATATATATATATATATATATATATAGTATATATATATATATATATATATATATTGAGCTGTATATATATATATATATGTAAATCTATTGTACATATATATATACTCAGTTCCAACGAACCTGTCATGTTCATGACAGGTTGTGGGCCGGAGGAGCTTTAAAACTTATTTTACAGATTTGTCCCGGTTCCTGAAGGAGATAATAAGATGTTCTCATGACCGATGCATAGCCTGGATGAGTAGACACTCTCTCTTCAAAACCAAATGGATGATTCAATAAGTATATAATGAAAATAGAAAGAATCAGGAAAAAGACTTCCTAGATTGTTTCTATTTTCGAAATAGGAAATATAATAATGAAAATAAAAATTTCATTATTATTGAGGGATGGAGTGTTTTCGATGAACAAAAATGATTAACTTTCCAAGCCCCTATTTTCTGATGGTATACCTTTATTTTAAAGATACAAATTTTAAATTTTATATAATTAAATTTGTTTTTTTTTTTATATAACTTGTCAGTTTCTCAATAATTAATATGTACTTCTGATCTTACCCATCAAAAAGTACAATTGAGAAATATAGAAGGTCAAAATGATTTAGTTTTACTCTAATTCATTTTTTCGCTTCGTGACAGTTATTAGGTATTAAAAATCATTATTTTAGAGTAGGAATTGTTCATGCCTTTATGTAGTAATTTGAAATCTTTCCATGACTCGATAGTTGCCGGATATTTTGATGTTTTTCAGGATTGACTCTACATAGTACAAGACATCGAGAATCTGTCGGGATCCCAGAGTGAACAGACGAAAAAATGCCACTCTCATTGATCGTGGGCTCATCTGAGGTTTCGCTCTTCAAAAACCAAAAACGATATCTCCAAATGAAGCACGGTATCTCCGTTAAATCAGACTACGTTTCAGGCCATATACTGCCTTCGTGCCTCGTAAGAGTTAAAAATCAAATGACTCCAGAGGTGAAAACCATCTTTTTGTGGGCCTTGACTACCATGGCCTGGAAACGGAGAGAATTACATGATCACGATAGTAACATCGCCACCGTCTTCGAGCCTGTAACAGATCTTTCCGTAGAAATGGTACCGGAGATCATGACCAAAATAACTGAGGAGGCTAAGAAGAAAAATCCTCACGTTAAGGTTTACTTATATATCCCACCTATACAGGACCTACATGCTTACAATCAGAAACGTCTCATCCGTGATTGGGGCGCTCAGTATAAACAATACACTATCGGTGATCCTACGGCTCTCCCCAGAAATGATGCGGGAACATTCGATCCGAAGTTACCACCTGTTCGAGTCGATTGCGGAAGATAGATATCAGTGGCCAGATAAGAAGATCATCAGAGGAACGGATATTCTGGATGGGTATCATCGAAGCATAGCTAGAGGCGGAGTACCTACTGTCACCCCTCATAGCCAGTATCTCAACAAGGAAACCCTGAAATTAAATTCTCCTTTGTTGTTGGATGGCTTACATCCAAATCGTTTGTTTTTGGAATCACTATTAAAGGAATGTGGGCATATTTTTAAAATTACCCCCATATCTGTGAGAACTGTCCCTTCTACTTTACCTACAGTTCGGTCTCAGATCATTAAAGTTAATAAAAGACGATCAAGATCATCAAGAAACACTCGTACTTATCCAACTGAGAGAGTGACTCATAATCGAGTGTTGCCTACGTCGTCTTCTCAAAGGTATGCCTATCCCGCAGAAATGGTTCCCCAAGCTCAACCTCTGGAACAACCAGTTCCATCTACATCGTCTTTCTCAACCGAGAATTGGGGAGGTCCTGGAGCTTATTTGTCAAGAAGTGAACCATTATATAGTAGTCACTATGTTCAACCTTCCTGGTCGGACTATTCACAATATTATCCGACTTCTGGACCTTCTGATCAACCCACACCATCTTGTAGTTACCACCCTTCAACTTCTCTAGGTGACTCTAAGTCTGTCCTGGATCCCCATGTTAGGGTTGCAATCCGTACAGGCTTACGTTGGATAATGGATCAAGTTAAGTGGGATGACATGAAACGAACAACAGCGTGGCAGATGACTTTTTCCGGCATTGTTGTAGCCAACGAAGAAAAAGCAGCTGCCGTGTCTGTTTATCCATGTAGCGCGCTTCCAAAGTCTTAAAAAAAAAAAAAATCTGTATATAAAATATATTTTGTAAATATCCATAGCTTTAGTAGAGTCCTGGAGTATCCCCTGCGCCACGCGTTTTCTATGCTCTTGCCTTCTTCACTCCCGTCGAACGACGTGAAAATTAACAGGTGGGGGTTTAGAGACTTAGTGGGGAGGATATATAAGGGAGATATTGATCATGCATCCATGGTGCCAAACTGACAATTCTAGTTTGATTTTTTGGGCAATGTTTATATTAGTGCTTTTTATAACATCTGGAGTTTGTGTCTACTTCTTGGACCAGTCTGTGTTACTACAATCTTATTCATATTATCAATTCAATTATAGAAAACCCTTGTACCATTTATCGATACTATACCAGTATTTCTCTTTCCTTTTTCTAGTATCTCTTGCTATGATAATATTGTATATTTTAAAAGTAAAAAAAAAACTAATAAAAAACATAGCCAGAAGCACAGAGGTTATATCCATAGTAGTGCTCAAATATCACACCTTGAAGAAATTGTAAAGCATATTTAGCTGGTTTCAAGGTTAGTGATATAATTTACCACCTTATTTAAGCTTATGATTATAATTTTAATAAGGATATTGTATTGATATTAAGATAGTAAACTTGGTATTTGTTCCAGTTTACTGTCTTGTTCTTAGAAGGCCATATTGACATCATTAGTCCCATTTAAGAAACCCCTCGTGGATATATCAGGGTAGGTTTCTTATCATACATAGATCTATATTGTTGTACCTTAATTGTCAGATATATAGATAGATAGTAAAGTAAAAATACCAAATTCTGTTTATTTTAACAGGGTTCTAATTGTGGGATTCCTCCTGAGTCCTTCTAGACGTTTTCTGTTCTTGGGATTCATACTTGAATCCATGTTCGAAACCTGGGATTCATTCCGGAATCCGTTCGTCATTTCAAAGCTGGAATTCTTCATGAATCTTTCTACTTTGTTGGTGTGATTTTGAGGATTGGATTCATCTTGAGTCTTTCTTCGCGGAGTTGATTAGGAGTCGTGATTCATCCTGAATCTTTCTCCATACCAATTTTAGCGTCGGGATTCATCCTGATTCTTTCCTAACAAGTCATACTTTTTCAACTGGGAACCATTCCCCAGTCAAATTCAGTTAAGTCATCATTTATTCACAATTGTTGAGTCTGGATTTCTTATTCCCTTGATTTTATGCATGAGCAATATTTGGAAGCGTTCGGTTTCCACTCTCGTATCTGATCCTAGAGCTGTCTGTGCTCGTGTACATATTTTACACATTGGAACCTTTAACTTGCTCTCCAAGGTGTATTAACTGATTCTATTTAATCATAATCTTTTATTTATATATTGTTGGGGTAGGACTGTGGTAAATATTAACTTTTGTCAGACCTCCCACCATATATTCTGAGCGATTTTAGTAAAGATAAAACTTTTTTATGGAGTGTCACTATCCTTCATATTGATGCTTTATTGATATTATTACTCTTAATCTTCGAGACCTCTATCGGGTTAACCTTCGAGAAAGCTCCGGGAAACGAGCTAAATAATTCTACATTTTTCTCTGGGTAAAAATCTTAGATTGTATCAACATTTTTATATCAACGTTCACAATCCTCCTCGAAAGTCATTCAAGTCAGCAGGCCTACGGAGTCCTAAGACTAACTTACGGAGAAAACCTAACCTGCTCCGTATTACCCCTGATGGTGTCAGGTGGTTGCTGTGCTGACTAGACATTCAAACCACTATCTTTGAACATCACAAACCTAACATCTACGTAATTTTCCATAAATTGACCTTCGTAATCTTCAATTCTTCGAACTTCATATCTCCAAGAAAGAGCGGAGAGAGGTACCTCACCGTCGGGTACACTTGTTGATCCCAGCGTACTTCCTCTCCGCCACATATATATATATATATATATATATATATATATATATATATATATATATATATATATATATATATATATATATATATATATATATATATATTGATGATATATATATTTTCGCTTTATAGGATCTGAATTATCCAGTCAGCAGCAAGATGAAGCTGAATCCTGGTTGAAGTTATACAACCATGAATATTTCGCACCTTTCATGGCATTTGCTATTAAAGATAACAGTTTTTTTTCCATCCTCTATGTTCGATGAAACTTTATTAAGAACATATAAATCTTGTCCTTCTAAATGGTGGAAAATTATGGAAAAACGAACATCAAAAAACAATCTCTTGCCAAAAGGATTCTGCATATTCTGCTCAGATCTTTTAAGCTGTCCACCAAGTTCTGCCTCTATTGAAAGGGTGTTCTCGACATTTGGCCATATCTGGTCTAAGCTAAGAAACAGGCTTGGTGTACAAAAGGCCAGCAAGCTTGTCAAAATATATAAATTTCTTAATAAATGAAGGTGATTCCAAATGAAACACCAAAATAAATAATTTGTTAGGGAATTAAAATTTTTTTGAATGAATTAAAATTTAAAAGGAAATGTATATGGTTTTATCAAAATTAACTCTTTAAAAACATTTTCTTTATTTTTCTGAAAGATTTTGAAAAACCCAAATTTAAGGTTTTTTTCAGGTTTTTTCAATGTGGGTTTTTCTGAAAAAACCCATTGGGGACAATCCGATTGTCCCCAATCGTGCGAACCCTGCTCTGTGCCAAACATTACAACAGCCACCTACACCTAGAAGGAAAAAATTACACCAGCATTTTTCAACTCAAACATATAAAACACACTTCCCTCTACCCACCATCAAACGCATTCATACCCAATTAACTCAGAATGATTTCCGCATATCCAAATAACTACATACCCGATGCATGTCACCCATAAGCTATCCCAAACACAACAAACTCTGGACTGCCAAACACGAGTAATGCTGTCACATTTCCTCTCTGGGCGCGATCCTTCCTTTCAAGGGTACAAATTCAAAATTCATAATTTAAAAAGAAAGAAGAGTTCATTAATTCACATATTTATACTTAGGAGCTTTGGAAGCTACTTTGAAGCTATTAGCTTTTAAACAAACATTTCAGAGGAATTGCACCTCCCTTTGTAGGCAATAATTTAAAACTTTTTTTCCAATGAATAATACAGTATACATTTTTATTACTTGTTTTAAAAATGATTAAATAGTAAATTTACCCTCCAAGTTAGTAAATTAATTTTTCCTTTAGGTTGTAACTTTAAGTTAACTTTCAAACCCAATAATATATTAATGCAACACTAAGTAATTTTCCCAATTTAAATTGTTAAAATATTTTTTTCCTTTAGAATGTACTGGCTTATAAAAGCTATGTATATACAGTACTATGTAATTTAGAAAATAAGAGTTATGTATTGATTATTTTATTAAAGGTCAAATATAAATTGATTCTTCTGTATAAATATTGCAATTTCATATTTCAAATAATATCAACTAACTTTTTATTAAATTTTTAAATGGCGGCTTGAGCTGTCTCTCTTCTTATCTTATATTAACATAATTATAAGCTAGTAAAATTAGTTTTGTCACTATATTAAGTATCAATGATCATTATAAAAATTTCTAAACTTATAAATTATCATACTGTTCTTTACAATTATATATATATATATATATATGGTGAGCAGGTATATATATATATATATATATATAGTTATATATATATATATATATATATATGGTGTATATATATAAGCAGGCATATATATATATATATATATATATATATGTTATATAAGCAGCATGAACTTTTTGACTCCAGCTGTTAATAGGTGTTAAAATGCACTTATATTTTAAAAACACTTTACTTTACATAAAACTTTTTTAAAAAATGCATATTTATAAAACCATATATATATATATATATATATATATATATATATATATGAGGTATATATGTATATATATATATATATATATATGTTATATATATAATATATAAATAGCATCTTCACGGGCGAGCTTTTCGTCAATCCTGACCTCTTCAGATACTGTAGCAGACTGCATTCGGGATGGAAATTTCTTAAAGTGACTTCTTTAATTGGTTTGTTGGTTTGTAAGTAGACTTTTGTAGTAGGGTGACGACAGCATGACTGTATTATGCAATGTATCTATAGTGTAATCTCCAAAGCCTCTATTTTAGTTGGGAAGGTTGTATATACAAAATAATTCGGCAATTTTTCTTTTATTGCTATCTTGGCTGAGTGAGTGGAGTTTTGTTCTGTGTGTTTAAAACTCCTGTGTGTGTGTTGGCTTTGCGTCTTTTGGAAGTCTATGGTTTGACCAAAGTAGTTTTTATTGCAGATATTACATGGTATTTTGTATAAACAGGGGGGATTATTTATTGTTGATTTGGGGGGTTTTAATATCTTTTTAATGAGAATGTTATTGGAAGGTATCAGTTGTATGTGTTTCGGAATAAGTTTTTTTATGTTGTTTGTGTTAATGTTTGGAATGGGTATGTATGTTTGTGTTGTTTGTTTTTTTATGTTGGTGTGATAATAAGTTTTTTTAGCTTTTTTGTATGCTGTTTGTATTACATGGGGTGGGTATTTAAGTTTTTCAAACTTTTGTTTTAGGTAGGTAGTTTCTGTACTGAGGTGTGAAGGGGAGCAAATTTTAAATGCACGAAGGTAAAGGTTAGTGAGTGTAGCTAATTTTGTGTTGTGTGTGTGAGCGGAGTACCAATGAATATATGTAGGGTTAGATGTAGTTTTCTGTATATTGTAAATGATG
>JABUQX010129058.1:12500-21280 GCA_015478945.1 Trachelipus rathkii | reverse complement strand
ATATTCCATCAAGTGTGAGAAGACATTTATACATTCGTGTTCTATCTGCACCTAAGATAGAATTTTTTGAATCATGTCATGAATAGTATTCCAGAAGGATTAAGTACGTTCCTGAACTGAATCTTGCTCCAGTCTCCACAAGTTATCTCACGACTGTAGAAACCATTGAGATCGTTCAAAGCACTATTGATATCCTTCGAGACAGCTCGCTCAACTCATATTCATTCATATCGCATCTGCGGACTTGCAAATATAGGATAAATTCGAGTAAGCTATCAGCTCGCTCATAGAAGCTATGATGTGAATCTCGTCTTAGAGAAGAGTAGCATTCGCAATCCGATATGTTATTTCAAAAGTCCGATTAACGCTCTCAACATATACATATGGTCACTAGAAGTTTCAGAACCTATAATGGGTGATCTTATTCAGCGCTAGGCAAAGTCCGTGGCGGACTAGTCGTTGTCTTGGCCTGTCTATTGAGTACCACTCAGCCAACTCCGGACCGTTTACTAATGTACCAACAGCTTCTTCTTTAAGAATCTCTGTTAGAAATTCATTATCCAGAGGATAATAGTCACATTCCAAGTCCTCTGGATTGTAAACTGAAACGAATCTTTCTCAAACGATTGAAACTTAATATATTGTACTAACGACTCTCTAATCCCAAATTGCGCAGATGAGACTCAGAGAGTATCGAAATTCATGTAGAAGCGACGTGTTCGCACGCTATTAGGTAGACTACCACGATTACGCCCTTTCGCGAGTCTGATACGAATTTCTCTCGAACGCCATTCGGTATTATAAATGGCGCTTGTGACGTCGCACGTTACGCGATGAGTAGGATCGATGTATATACATATGCCATTATCTATTAAAAATACAGCTGTTTTTTAATCGGAGGAGACTCAGTCCTTACGGTTTCTTTAGATCCGATTTTTCCCTTTCGTCTTCGCCTACAATAGACGACTTACTTGACTTGTCCAGGTATAGGCTTACTCTGCAGACGAAGAACTACACTTCACATCCAGCAAGTTTCTACGCCAAGGCTACAAGCCGCGAATACTAATTTGGATCTAAAT
Organism: Trachelipus rathkii; assembly: GCA_015478945.1. Lineage (NCBI taxonomy): Eukaryota > Metazoa > Arthropoda > Malacostraca > Isopoda > Trachelipodidae > Trachelipus > Trachelipus rathkii. The sequence continues at coordinate 20,201 of JABUQX010129058.1, read as the reverse complement.
ATCGTGATACTACTCTTCCCAGAAAGTCGAATTGCAGGAGAGAAACGTTTAGTGACACCTATATCGATTCTACTCGGACATTATGATAAATCTCTTGACTCCGAAGGTACTCAAGGGCGTCCGCTATGAGCGAAGTTGCGTGGCACCCATTCAGTATATGTGTGGTGACGTTCTTATGCCTAGAGAGAAACTAGTCACGCTCAACATCTTCGACATATTCCGAGAGACTGATACATGAAGCGTATCAGTCGTTCTAGCTTGTTGGCGCTCATCAGATGGGCTCATATCTTTTACCATAGCGTCAGTTATACCAGTCCGCTGCTTAAATTCTCGCATTCACTCTCTGACAAGCAACTTGCTGTTCAAGGCATGCAACTCTTCACTGAGATATAAGGATCTGACACGAGACATGTCAGTGTATTATTAATGGATCTGTATATGAGTTAGAGGAATCGCACGAAGCACTTATGCCAACTACGCATGAGACCATGAAAAGGAATGTTCGCCCTTGTCTTATCGATACCGGTCGGTTTTACTAGTATTCCATCCAAGATACATGCCACTCGACTAGGTGATCGAGACGACTGAGACAGTGAATATCTTTGTAAGTATATTCTCTTTTGTGTAGAGACCTGTATCGCTGCTGTTGTCATGGCGAAATTACAAGATATTAGTGTCGGGTGAATGATAATCATGTGGGCCGTATCAAGATGTTCGACTATTCATAAAATATTATCTATTAAAGTTTCCAAGACAGAAATACTGATAACTCTCGATTCAAAGGTACAGGCGCAAATTGGAACGAGTGATATACTCTTCTCAGCAATCTATTTAGCTATTAAGCACTTCCGGTTTACTTCATAGAAGGTCGGGAATCTCACATGTAGTAGAGACTGAGATCATTTATACACTCCCATCGCGCATGCCATTACCAGTTTCCCACGTTAAACAAGTTCCCCTCGTGAAGCCCGTCATCCACAATTTTGAGATTTATTAGCATCAATTCAACATCGCCTTTAAAAATTGTAACCAAACTGAAGGGCGACCTATATATAAGAGTCGAAAAAAGACAAACATCTATGCCGAAGCCCTGAATTGCTCTTCCCGATTAACGTCTATCTCTCCTTTACCTGACATGATTTCGTCGAAATGGCCTCGCTTGCAGCAAACTCCGAAGAGATTTGTTTTCTCCTACGTGCTATTCTTCTAAGGCAACATTACCCTATAAGCCAGTGTTAGCTGTTAGATTGCTCCTATGGTTTTTAGTACACGCCTTTGTTATGCGATGTCTCTTCGCACATCTCTCCGTCCAAAGCAATCGTACACACAAACCCGGACGACGGAGGCATATATAAGAGCGCAGGAGAAGATTCATGAGTGGGGAGGGAGAGAGCGGAGGAGTTGCCCCAATCTTATTGCATGGAGTCAAGTATTGCGGTGACCATAGTGGCAACTCTCGTCACCAAGTAGCGTAGAAAAGGTTTAGATGATGCTTAATGAGTCAAATATGATAGGTTAAGCTTTCGTCTGGCCGTCCTGTTTATACTTATCATTAAGCATTCTTGTTTTTAGTGTATATAAATGAAAACGTGTGACTACCTAAGAGTGCTCGTCATACTGAGTAACAAAAATCCAAAAGTGCAATCTAAGGTCATCTAAAGAGTAGCGAGACACCTCTTATCATCATTTCTTCTCTCCCTGGGTGAAACTGTCTTTTCGGACCATATGCTGACTACTATTGAGTATAGTCCAGGTCCCAATTACCTACCTTCAAATGGTTTCAAACACACACTTTTTGTGAACCGAGTTAGCATAGACTCGAATAACTCCGATGGGTTAGAAGCCATTCCACTGTTGCGTGATACTTCCAGCCGAGACAATTGCTCACGCTGCATTTTTGGTGTACAACTGGTAGCCAGGTTTGTACATGACTCTCGACTGTGTCCACAAGATCGCAGGGTAGCGCTCGTTTTGAGTCTCACCTTTGGAAGGACAAATCAATGACTTTATATTCGTTCTCAAGCGCCTTCGTCATTGCAGGCTCTGACCAATCACGCAAGCTTCAGGGCTCATAGAACGTTTACCAAAAGCCGGCAGCTTAAAGCTAATCTCTTATGGCCTACATGGAACACCGGACAATTGGTCCGAAACCTTCATCTTGTCCTCCTCGGCATCCCGAAACTTCGTACAAGAAGAACCTTCAATGCTCCGACTGCTGAGCTCGTCTACGGTTCTACCATACGGATACCTGGTGAGTTTATACTGTTCTTCTCCAAAAACTATCTGACCAGTCACAACACCTTCCTTAGCCGCCCTTCGTCAGTGTACTGATAGGGCATCGGGAAGCCATGCTTTGCAGTCATCCTCGGCCCCCGTCCAACCGTACCATGGCCCAGAAAGATTATGGAGACGATGCTCTCATGTAAAATTAACATGTCGGTCTCAAGCACGACTCACACCGTAGTCCCGAAATGTATGCAAAAGCCCGCTAATGGATCGGGACCCTTAGCCTCGTATTAAAAACACGCTAACTCCTTATAGACCTAGAAAGTAACTTTACCTTAACAGAAGGGGAGACAAAGTAGAAAAAATATCTCCGCTGGATAGGATCAAACCGGCTTATTTCGAACATGATTCCCGCTTCGTCCACCACTCTTTCTCCACTTCCTGCACCCGCTCCATCTCGACCTCTACTTCGCAAGATATAATATCGACTTTTATCCCATTCTGCCTTTTAATCCAACTTGTTCCTCTCACCTGAACCCTTTGCCAACATCCTTCAAACGTATTGTAAACTCTTCGCCAGCTACTTCAGCGCCCCCCACGCTACGACGTCTCCGCCTCCTGCCTACATGCAGACATCCTCGCTCTCCTCCTCATTCAGATTCCTCCTCCGAATCAGAACACTATTCCGACTACCAAACCTTACCGCTTGTATACCTTGTTCTGCATCGGCGTTTGGCGCCGTACGTCATCGCCGGTTGTCGCGATATTTTTTTCCCCTAAAGCTCTTTCACGACGCTGTCCCGTCTTGTTCAGAGGGGAGCCGATGTCACCTTTCTCTTTCTTTTTGAATATTACGGAACCGTTCGCTCACGTGACCAATAATCTTCCATTTTCTTACTACTTTTTCGATATTCTTCTGCAGTCATTTTTACGTATCCCCCAATGTCTTTTTGAGGGAGACTTTAAGAATTATTCCATCTCATGCCCCAATTTCCAAATTAAGATCAGGCGATTATCACCATAAAACCAGGTATCAGCATCATTCTTATCCTTCAAAGTCTCTATTGCAAGAGGCCATTTCATATCGCGTAAGCTGGCTTTGTAAATATGGGACACCTAACAACTGTTCTTCCATTATTTACAATAGCAATTACTGAACAGTATTCTACTAGCTTTAAACCACATATATCTTTGTGCATTTGTACTCCCCGAGGTGAGGGGAGATCCTATGAGTTTGTGTGCGTTTGCGCCCGCATTGAATGGTTACAATTCTGTGTCAATAGTGCAGAAGTTTTCTTTCATGTTTCTGGAATATTGTTTTCGTAATTGATTCCGTTGTTTTCGAATAGAAGTTCGATTAATTACCTACGCGGTTGGATCTAAAGAAACGGCCTCCATAAACGTCATTTTTAAATGAATGGAATCTCGCTCACTAACTCTACATTTATCTAATTCTGCAGCTAATCGTGGAGTAAGTAAATTAATTCGAGCTCTTTCCTTTGGTTTTTGTACAATTAAATTTTGTTGTTCTTCTTTCTCACGAACTTTCTTGCTATTTCTAACAGAGATTCTTAAGAAAAGCTGTCTGAGTCAGAAACAACACCCACATCTTGCAGTAAAATAAAACTTTTGTTTAATTAATAACATATTTGTCATATATTATCAAGAACTAACCAAATAAGTAATAATTATAGTTACATTCAGAAAAAAACTGCTGAAGTTAATGGATCATCTAAACTTTCTACATCTTGCAGTAAAATAAAACTTTTGTTTAATTAATAACATATTTGTCATATATTATCAAGAACTAACCAAATAAGTAATAATTATAGTTACATTCAGAAAAAAACTGCTGAAGTTAATGGATCATCTAAATTTTCTTTTTCTTACTCTTTCCTTTTCTAATCTCTGCAACCTTCTTCTTTCAATACCATATAGTTTTCCATCAACACCGGCCATCGAACCTGGTCGTCCCTTTTCACGTTGTTAAATCAGAAACTGTCTATCTTCTACGATTGTGATCATTTGCAAGGCAAATTGATGTGCTATGTCAAATATATCTTTCATATTATTAGAAAATTCTTGTATTTTCTCTAGGATGATATTGTTACCTTTATTCTTGTTCTTGAACAATTTCTGTTATGTATCATATAATGCCTAAAATTTACCTTTACATTTACGAGGTTCTCGTGCAGGGATTTTGCCTTTCCTCCAATAAATCAAGCATTCATCCACGACATGCGTTGCACTTTCAATAAAATTAAGTTTGACAACTCGCTTGTTATTAAACAAAGTACGTAAACAACCTCCCTTCGATGGTAACTTGTTACCTGTTATGTGAAGTTTGTAATGTCCAATTGTAAATATTTGTTGCCGTAAAGATTTCGACATTTTGATATTAATTACATTGACAACCAATTGTAAATAAAAAAATGTTGGCCATCGTTTAGATTAGGTGACACCTGTATCTGAAAAACTATGATAGCTACATAAAAATTGAATACATTTTTGAAATCAGCGAACATTATAATACCGGAAAATGAAGAAGAAATAAAATGAAGGGTGATAAAAAAATTATATAGTAATAAATATAATATGGTGTACAATAAGTTGCAACTGAAATACATTTTTTGGTAAACAAAAATATTAAAGAGGACGAATGTTGAAAAGTCGATTGATCATTGGAGGTATAGAAAGAGGATCAGGTAAATGTTTTTTAGTACCAGTAATGAGCAAGATTAGTGAAATTGCAATGAAAGTAATAGAGACATAAATAAAGCCAAAGACAACAATTATGACAGATGAATGGAAATTGTTTAAAGAAAAAAGTAATATTTTTTTTTTTTTAAATTTGTTCCAAGAACAAATCCAAAGCTAATGCAAATACAAAGAAATTATCTAGGTAAAAAATGTGCATCTCTTCTGACTACATATGCAATGAAAATGTCATCCACTTCGCTCGAGCACAAAAAAAAAAATATCACAATTTTTCATTCAAAGTAAAAAAAAAAAGTACTTCTGTAATATTTTAGGGAATGAACCTACCTAGGCATATTTCAAGTTTGAAGTCATTTTGGAAAAAAATCTGGAAGTTGATAAGAAGAATGTCAAAAACATGGGTTTTGAAAAATTGAAAATTCTGAAAGAATGACTACAGACACAGAAAAACACCGGAAAACAACGTTATAGAGGGAAAAAGCTACAGTTTAGTGTTTATATAGTCAAAATCGGCTGAAAATTCCGAATTTTATGTCCAGTTTTAGGAGGGGGGAAAATTGGGCTACTCCCGAGCAAAATATTGGATCTTGCCCTAAAGCAAAATATTTGGCTATTACGGAAGAGGTAATAATGAAATTACACCTTGTTGCCTAACAGTATAATAGAAAACTTGTTTTTTTATTGTTTTTTTTTATTTGTCTTCCTTTGAGAATTTTTCTAACCCTTCAACGATATTTATCATATCTGTATGAAAAATAGCAATACTATGATATTTTTGAATCCAATGGGTTTCACAAAGTTTAGGCAAGTTGGGAATGTATTTTCTTCTTAAAGCGGAGTCTCTGAAAAAGTTTAGGTCTTCTATTGTGGCAATAATATTTTGAATTTCCGGAATAACGTTTAGGTCATTAATGACCAAAAAGCCGATGGCTTCTAGTGTAAATATAATCCTTTTTTTATACTTTTCCCGCAGTTTCTTTTCAACTCTATGTTCTTTCCATGTCATTGCTGTGAAGCCGTCGTATCCCTGACCAACGCATAGACTCAGATCCAAACTTTTTTCTAAAAACAAGTCAATCGTTTTGGCATTTGTTTTACTATTCATCCCTTAAAGAACTTCAAACCCCAGAAATTCTTCTCGAACAGTCATTTTTTCAAGAACGAAAAACCTTATCGTATAGATAATTGTTCTTTTTGTGCTAAATCAGCAGTTTCATGGGCCGATATGGAGAAGAACAAATTTTTTTTGCATTAGTGACAGTCATGTTTTTTTATGATAATTCCACACAAATTGATAAGTTCGTTTTGAATCATCGGAGGAGTCCATGAGGCATTCTTCTGTTCTTGAATTTGTTCTTTCAATTCCACATCACCCCTTTCTTCTATTCGAAGTTTAATCAGGTCTTCCAAAATTCCCTAGTAGTAGGAGATGGATATTGCACGACGCCCTTGACTGACCTTGACCTTGACTGACCTTGACCTTTTTTGGCCCGAATTTTTTACCTGACCTTGACCTTTTTTCGACCAACCCTTTGGTCTTCCATAGGTCAATTTTGGCCCACGTTATTTTTTGGCAACCCTTTGGTCTTCCTTGGGTCAATTTTGGCCCACGGTATTTTTTGGCAACCCTAATTTTTTGGCAACCCTAATTTTTTGGCAACCCTAATTTTTTGGCAACCATAATTTTTTGCAACCTTCGAAAGAAGGGTTGCGCCAAACGTAAGCGTCAGCAACCGTTGTACGTACCCCACCTAATTTTTTCGACCATGGGTCAATTTTTGCCCACGGTAATATTTGGGCTTCATTTAGGGGCTTAGCCCTTTTTGATGTCTGTAATCTTGTTTGGTTTCGAATTCCGCCGCACCCGCAGGTGCGACCCGCAAGCCCGACACGTTTCTGCCGCCGCGTTCCCGCCCGTCGCGAGCGCCCGCATGCGCAATTTTTCCGCGTACCAGCCCGCCCGACTGAACCGTTTAGTAGGAAGCATCCTAGCAACTTGTAATATACACCAATCGATTCCTCATACCTTATAACCTAGGGGTAGACACCCATATTAGGGGGGCTATTCTAGGCTCAGGGGAGGTTAGAAAAGGCCTTGCAACAAAATGGCAACTCAGTTTGGCACTATGTGCACTCAACTAGGCACTATGTGGCAGCTCACTTGGCACTCATTGACCACTCACTTGGCACTCATTGGCACTCATTACCACTCACTTGGCACTCACCTGGCACTCATCTAATACTCATAGAATAATCATAGAACACTAATAGAACATCACTAGATACTCCTTACGGTGATTGGAGACCAACAAAGTTGAACCGTCAATGTAGAGGCAGGTGTGTAAGATAGGTGAAGCTGGGTGGAGTCTAGGTATAGGTGTAGGCAATGTGATATATTATATATAATTATATATATATATATGTATATAATATATATATATAATATAATATATATATATAATATATTAATAATATATATATATATATATATATAATATATATATATTATATATATATAAGAGAGAGAGAGAGAGAGATGACCGGAGAGGAAGAGAGGAGAGAGAAAGAGAGAGAGAGAGAGAGCAGAGAGAGAGAGAGAGAAGAGAGAGAGATATATATATTATATATTATATATATATATATATATATATTATATACCATATAAATAGTTATAATATATATATATATATATATATATAATATATATATATATATATTAATAGTATATATATATTATATATATATATATGAGAGAGA
>JABUQX010129058.1:0-5000 GCA_015478945.1 Trachelipus rathkii | reverse complement strand
TCGGAATAGGAGTCCGGAGTCGGAAAAGTCGAAAATCCTGTTGTAAGTGGAGCGGAGTCAGAGTCGGAGTCGGAGTCTTAGTCTAAATTTATAAGGAATTATTATTATTATTATTATTATTATTATTATTTTTATTATTATTATATATTATTATTATTATTATTATTATTATTATTATTATTATTATTATTATTATTATTATTATCTAATTATTTATTTATTATTATTATTATTATTATTATTTATTATTATTATTATTATTATTATTATTATTATTATTATTATTATATTATAATTATTATTATTTATATTATTATTATTATTATATATTATTATATATTATTATTATCATTGATCATTATCATTATCATTATCATTATCATCTATCATTATATTATTCATATCATTATCATTATCATGTGTAATCGGATATTATCATTATCATTATCAGTTATCATTATCATATCATTATCATTATTATTATTGTATGTATATGTATTATTATGTATTATTATGTTGTATTATTATATTATATTATTCATTATTATTATTATTATTTTATTTTATTATTATATTATTATTATTATGTATATTATTATTATTGAGAATGTATATAATGTATAGAACTGTTGCTGAACCTGGATATATAGTAATAATGTTTTAAAGAAGATATACTTATTATATTAGAGGTGTCATTATTTATTAGTAAATTAGTTATTATTATTATGGTTTCATGTTATATATTTTTATGTATTTATTTATTATTTTTAATTTTATTTTGTTTGAATATTATTTATATATATAATTTTTTAGTTTTTATTTGTTAGTTTTTATTTTTGTGATTTGTTGATTTTCTATTATACATATCCTTTAATAAGTTTATTTATATTAATTGCATTTTTATTATATTTATTTTATTATCTCCTCAAGAGTTATTATTTTTATTTTGAGTATATAATTAACACATCTCTTCTATTTTGAGTATTTTATATTTTAATTTATATACTATTTTATAATTCATTCTTATTTTTATTATTTTATTTATTTATTTATATTTTTTATTTCTCTCCGTTATTCTTAGTTTAGTTGAGTTTGATCGGTATTATTTCGTGTTTATTTCTCCATTTTTAATTTTTTATTATTCTTTCATTTGTGTGTATTTTATCCATCCCCTCTTTTTAATGTCTTTATATACTTATTTCCCTTTTTTTGTATATCATTTCTTATTATTATTCGTGATCCTGTATATTCACCATATATAATATTACGTTATTATTTATTATTTACCTTATTATTATTTAATACCTTAATTATATATTATTATATTATTATTATTATTATTATTATGTTATTAATTCAATTCCAGCTATTTTATTTATATTATTTATATTTTGTTTATTCTTTTATCTTATTATTTCGCAACTTATCTTATTGATTATGCGTATTATTAATTTGTTAAAATTTGAAACTCAATACTATGTCGCTCGTTATTATATTTTGATGGATAACGTGGGTGATGCCAAGTTTTAATTATGAGGTATGTCTTTGCTTGGCCATGATCTTTTTCGATATATATTAATTAAGTATTATTATATAATATATCTATATATGTGTGGTAGTATAATAAGTATACCATAGTATATATATAAGATATAATTAATAATAGAATGCATTAATATATAGATTTCAAATATCATGATGAGGTATATATAATTTCAATAGGAGGTAATTTATATTTAAATAGTTGATTCTATTTGTATATCTATAGTAAATATAATATCCTATGCGGATCCAGCGGAATAACATCTATATAAGTTTAATAAGGTTATGAAGTAACTCATGGTATTCTCAGATTTTATCTTATACAAATATTATAGCATTATAGTAAGGCGTAATTTAGTATGAGAGCGGTTTGTGTTATAATCATGAGTAAATAATGTATAGAAAGTTGTAATATACTTTATTTATATATATAAGTAATACTATATCATGCACCTAATATAGTAAGTTACGGACTCACTGAATTACCTCAGATACCTCATAGAGAGGTATTGAAATTACGCAAACCTGATATCCGTCCAAGATATATGATTTAAGTGATTTTAATCCTTCTCTCCTATTTTATATATATTTCAAAGTTTAACTACTTATATAATCATAAGTAGAGTGGTATTCACTTGTAAATGCATGTGTTATGAGTCAGTGAGTTTATATCTATATTAAAGGTTTGTCAAAGCCACAGGTATCTAGTTAAGTTGATACATTTAGTTACTGAATGAGTATAAAAAAGTAATATTGAGTTATACGTAATAAATATAGATATATTGTCGGGTAATTGGATATAATCACCTTAGAGATCAATTTGATATGTAATTAAAAGAACTATATTGTAAATATCAAGATTTCTCTCACGTATATATAAGGTGAGTATATATACCTATACACTAACTAGTCGAGACGTACTGAAAGTGGGTCTTAAGCATAATGGTTTTTGTCTAGTTGAGTATATGAGGTGTAAATATTGATATTTTCTGTTATCGTAGAGCTATGGTCTCGTGGAGTTATATGATTAGATAATGTAAATGTCTGTCAATTTCACTCTTACTCGATTGATTAAAAGTTAATAGTATTTGGTATGTAATCTACTTAATTGTCAGTATCTCGAGAATATATCCGCGCAAGTAATAAGCTGTATATTAGATGCTCGGGATATAATATTGCAGATTGGTCTAGAGTGAATGAGAAAGACTCGATCTCGCCAAAACTATTTGAGTTCGCTCAGTATTGTGAGTATATATAGGAGTTATTGAGAATAACTTGATTGAGACGTATAACTTACTCATTATGACCTTTCCATGCGTAGTACTTTTATTGCTGATCAATATGCTATAATCTAGTCTACATAATATATTAAGTATAGTATGATTATGAGTTATGATTGCGAGGTAGAATAGGGGTAGGTAGGAGTAGAGAGTATATATATATATATATATATAATATTAATATTAATTATATATTGAGTAATATAGTTAGTAGTAGGTTACGATAGTAATTGATATGATGAGGTTAAGATTGTAGATAATTGATAGAGTATGATAGGCTGAGTAGTCGCTATAACCTAATCTAATTACTCCCTAGTCTACATAATACTAATAGAGGATATAGTGACTAATAAATGATTTATAGTTATGAAAACCAATGTCATAAAAAAAAACAAGGATGATTAATATATTTTAAACAAAATTATAATGTAAACATAAAATATATAAGGCTAAATTATGTTAATAATTAAGATAATTAATTATTATATATAACATTCATTATGTTAATAATATATTATATATACTATAATATTTAATAATAATATATATGAGCAATTATTTTGTAAAATTAAATTAAAATGTAATATATTATGATACTTTAAAAATATTAAAAATATAAAATAAATAAATTAAAATAATAAAATATTAAAAAGCATAATATATATTTAAAATGTTAAACATAGAAATATATAAGGATACTTTATAATTTATTCTAAATTAAATATATATTTAACACTATAAAAATAACTATTATAAATATAAACTACTTAAATAAAAATAAATCTATAAAATAAAAATAATTAAATAAAATATAAAATAAATATAAATTTAAAAATACAAATAAAATAAAATAATTAAATAAATATATTAAATATATATAAAAAATATATATAATAAAAATAATAATATATAAAATAATAAAATATATATAAATAATAATATATAATTAAAAAATTAAATATTATATATAATAATAATAATATTAATATATATAATAATATTATTATATATAATATAATATTTATTATTAATTAATATAAAATATATAAATTTACCATAATACTTCAACTTATTTGCAAACAAACACTCATTATATACACGTATGAGATGAAAAATTCAGTGATACAGGTTATATAGAAATAGAATGATAATATATTATATATAATATTAGTATATAATATATAAATGTAGTTGAATTTATTGAGTGGAGTTGAATTATTTATTGCAAACAAGTATTGATTTAATGATTATTAATGATGAATAGATATATAAGGGTAAGCTATCATATACTATAATATTATGGACAGTAGTAATATATTAATAGGTGTAGTCATATATATATTTAATATAATATATTATAGGTATATAAGTCATATTATATTCTGAATAATTGAGTTAATATATCTAAATGAAGTTATGTATGACTACTGATATAGTGATGAGATCGTGATAGTTAATATAAAAGATATAATATTATGAGTATAGTCATATAGTTAATTAGTGTAATTTGATATTTAGGAATATTTAAAATATATAAGCCCGTAGATATATATAAGTGAGGAACTATATAGATAGGTTAATTAATGTTATATATATATTGTATTTAATATAGTTCTTCACTTGAGTATATAATATATCTTATAATTTATGCTACATATTATAATGGTTAATAGTAGTAGTTATTGATATAAAGAGTAATACTTATAGTGAATAATATACATATATATTCTAATTAATTAATATATTATATTATATATATATATATATATATATATATTTATAATTATATTATATATATTATTAATATATTATATATATTATATATATCATATATATTAATATATATAATATATATACTATATATATATATATAATAATATATATATAGATATTATTATAAATATAGATATATATGAATATTATGATTAGATTATAGTAAGTGATTATAGAGATATAAGGTCATATAGGTTAATAATATAAATATTAGGTATTTAGCTACTAGAATATATTAGATGTATGTAGTATAAGTAAGATAATGTAGAGTGAATGTAGATGAAGTAATTGTACTACCTTATCCCTTATAATATTATAATAATATAAGATGTGATATAGTTTAATTACAATGACGCAAACCTGATATAAATAATAAATATAATGGTATATATATATGATAAGTGA